>JAOPFK010000107.1:170000-185582 GCA_026122265.1 Ammodytes dubius | reverse complement strand
TGTACCACGAAAAATCGTGAGACCAGGTTGGATGAGCAACAGGGGCACCGTTTGGGGTTGATTTGGGTGGCTTAAAGAGGGAGGTTTAATTTTGAAGGTGGATATGGGGGGACGTATGTGTGGGTTATGGTTTTTGTGTAGGTGTTGAGAGAGGGGAGGTTTAATTTGCGGGTCTGTGTACGAGGATACAAGCTTCTGTGTTTATTGTCTGGTTCTTTTGGGTTCGAGAGGGTGGTTTAATTTGCGGGTCTGTGTACGAGGATACAAGCTTCTGTGTTTATTGTCTGGTTCTTTTGGGTTCGAGAGGGTGGTTTAATTTGCGGGTCTGTGTACGAGGATGTACGCTTTTGTGTTTATTGTCTGTTGTTGTTTTGGGAGGGGGAGGGTTTATTTTTTGTGGGAGGAATGTATATTGTGCGGCCTGTTGGCTGTTGGGGATTGTGTTCTTTAACGTCTGGAATTATGACTGCATTGCGGGGAGGGCTTATTTTAAGATAGCATAACCTTTTTTTGTGTTATGTAAAATTTGTGGGCGGGTGGTTTATGTTTGTGGGTAGGGTTTTTAACTACTGAGGTAGAATGTGTCTGGGAAAACTTTTTATACACATTAACTTGTGTATATGGTAAAATGTATGTATGGTTATCTGGCACTTTACTGAACGTTTTTGAATGTATGCATGCGTGATTTTGCACTTGTTGTATGTATTCGAATGTGTGTGTGATCTGACATCTTTTGAACGTATTTGAATGTATGAATGTATGTGTTTTGTGATATTTGTTTTTTAATTGCTCGTTTGATGAACGGGCTGTATAAAATGGAATATGTATTTTTTTTTTTTTTTTTTTATACTTTATTGTAGGATCATATAGTATTCTGACATTATAGTTATTTTTACATTTACATCATCCTACAAACATTTTTTTTTTTTTATAAATGTAAACAATATAAATAAATGAAAAAATAAATAAATAAACAAAAACAACAAAATACAGTAATGATAAATAATATATACATATACACACGCATACTTACACACACACATACACACACATATATATATATATATATATATATATATATATATATATACATACATACATACATACATACATACATACATACATACATACATACATACACACACATGCCTAGGTCAAAATATATTCATCAGTACACATATACTACATATGAAAGAGAAAAAAAAAAAAAAAAAAAAAAAAAAAAAAAAAAAAACACAGAAAGTATATATATATACACACAAATTAAATCTCTTCCAGCTCTTCACGACTATCTTCAGGATATTAATAATAATAATTAGTTTAATTACAATCCATGTATGCTAACCATTTATTCCATCGTATCGAACACTCAGTTTCTAGGTTTCTAATTCTATAGGTGATTATTTCCATTTCTAAAACATTATTTACATTTGACTTCCAGTTTTTAAAAGATGGTGGACTAGGCTTTAGCCAGTTCCTTGTTATCTGTTTCATTGCTGCTATCCTAAGTATCCTAAATAAGTATTTGTCTCTTTCTGATATGAGTTCAGCCGGTGTTACACCTAAAATTAAACATTTTGGTTCAGGTACCTGGTTAATTTGGAAAATTTTCATAATAGAATTTGCAATCAGTTGCCAGAAGGTCTTTAGTGATGGGCAAAAGTAGAAAACATGTGAATGGTCTGCGTTATTTTCCCCACAATTTCTCCAACAATCTGATGAATTTGATGTCTTAAACTTTGATTGTATTTTTGGTGTGATAAAGAATCTTGTGTATATTTTCCATGTGTACTCCCTCCAAAACCTAGAGTTTGTTGTTTTATGTATTGTTTTGTAAGTGTTTTCCCAGTCCTCTTCTTTTAACTGTCCCCCTAATTCTAAGTTCCACTTCAATGCCACCGTGTCCTGTGTTTCATTCTTTTCTTGTAGTATTTTATATATTTTGGAAAGTGTATTCTTGATGTCAATATTATAGTTTTTAATCATAAATTGTACTAAGGGATGCTGCTCGTGAATGCCTGCTCTTTTTTGAAAGGTTTTTATATAGTTTCTAAGTTGTAAATATTTGTAGAAATTTGACTGGACTAAATCATATTTCTTTAAAATATCATCAAAGGAATTTACTTCATACTTAGTTATTATTTGTGAAATATTTGTAGTCCTTTTAAGGACCAGACTTTTAAGACACTGTCCATTTTGTTTGGTTTGAAATCTGGGTCCCATGCCATTTCTCTAAGATAGAATAATTCCTTATTTATATCATGTTTTTTACAAATTTGTTTCCAATTACATAAAGTATTGTTAATCCATCTATTTTGTCCTTTCAGTTGAGTCATATCTTTTCTATCAATGAATGGTAATGTTTTTATTGAAAATGGAGTTTGTTCCTTTTCTATCGGAAGCCACTTCGCTTTAATATTATCATTAGTCCATTTCATTATGTTATTTATTTGTGTGGCATGAAAATAGGTTTGGAGGTCTGGAAGCGCTAGTCCACCATGTTCTTTCGATTTTATTAATGTTTTAAATTTGACTCTTTTCCTTTTGTTATTCCATATAAAGTTAGTTATTATGCCATTCCATCTTTTAAAACTTTGGGAAGGAATTGATGTTGGCAGGTTCTGAAAAAGGAAAAGGAATTGTGGAAGTACCATCATTTTAATTGTGTCTACTCTACTAAAAAGAGAGTCCGGTATGGTTTTCCACCTGTTCAGATCCTGTTTGATTTTGTTCTCTAGATTCTGATAATTAACTTCGTGAACTTTACTTAAATCTTTATGGATTATTATTCCTAAATATTTCAGTTTATCTTGGTTCCACTTAAATCTGAGGTTTCCTTTAGAGTACTCTGTCAATTGTTTACCTATGCATATAGACTCACATTTATTTTCATTAATTTTGTATCCTGAATGGTCACTGTATTCTTTTATTGTTTCCATTAGTTCTGGTAGAGAGAGCTCAGGGGAAGTAAGATATAAAATAATGTCATCTGCATACAATGCTAATTTATGTGATTCTTGCCCTATAGTTAATCCCTTTATGTTGTCTTGTTGCCTGATTGCCTCAGCAAGAGGTTCCATACACATAGCAAAGATCAACGCTGACATTGGGTCCCCTTGCCTAGTTCCCTTATGAATGTGAAAGCGTCTTGATAGGGTACCATTGACTCTCACTTGAGCAACTGGGTTTTTGTACATTAATTCTAACCATGAGATGAAAGTGCTGTGAAATCCAAAAGCTTTTGCTGTTTTGAAAATATATGGCCACAGTACTCTATCAAAGGCTTTTTCCGCGTCTAGTGTTAATAATAGTAAATCCTTATTATGTTTTTGGGAAAATTCAATTATGTTAAGAGTACGTCTTACATTGTCAGATAGGAATCTATTACGGATAAAACCAGTTTGGTCACTATCAATTAAATCTGGCAGGATGTCCTTAAGTCTATTTGCTATGATAGAAGTTAATATTTTTTGGTCTGTGTTTAATAATGATATTGGTCTATAAGAGGATGTATCCATTTTTTCTTTTCCATCTTTATAAATAACTGTGATCACAGATGAGTTCCATGTTGATGCCCACATACCTGATTCTAAGGCAAAGTTATAGGCTTTTAGTAATAAAGGTACCAATAATTCTCTGAACTCTTTATAAAATTCATTGGTGTACCCATCGTCTCCTGGAGCCTTATCTGTTTTTAGTTTCTTAATTTGTTGTGATATTTCCTCTTCTGTTATTCTTTTTATGAGGTTAGTGTTTTGCAATGATGAGACTTGTTTTAAATTTAGTTTCTCAAGATATAATTCAGTTCTTATCGAGTTTGTTTTGTCTGTTTCATCTTTGTACAGTTCTTCATAGTATGCCGCAAATGCTTCTGCAATTTCATTTTTGTCTGTTATAACTTTAGATGTGTCATCCTTTAATTGAGTTATATAAGATTTACTTTTTTGATTCTTCAGTCTATAAGCTAACATTTTGATTGATTTTGGTCCTCCATCATAGTGTTTCTGTTTCGTAAGTAGTATTGATTTCTCTACATCTTGTGTCAACAATTTATCTAATTCACCACGTTTCTTCTTTAGCAGTTTGTTTAATTTCATATCGAGTGATTTTTTGTGTTCATCTTCCAGAGCTTTTATTTGTATTTCAAGTTCTGTTGTAAGTTGTTCTCTTTGTTTTTTCTTTAAGGAGGAGTATCGTATTAATTCACCCCTTAAAACGGCTTTTGCTCCTTCCCATAGAATTATACTATTAATGTCTTCCGTGTCATTAAATTCCAAATATTCCTTTAAGGTTTTTTTGACTGTATCTTTTAGGTCTCCATTTTGTAGGAGCGAGTTATTCATTCTCCATAAGTATTTCCCTTTGTTTGAATTCAAGTTCACTTTTAAGGTGAGCTTTGCATGATCTGATAGTGTAATTGTTCCAATGGTGCATTTTGTGATATTTGTCATATCTTTTTTAAACATGAGGAAATAGTCCAGTCTATTATATGTAGAGTGTCTATTAGAGTAGTATGTATAATCCTTTGTTCTTGGATGAAGAGTTCTCCACACATCTATCATTCCCAACTCTTTACAAGCTCTTCTCAAAATATTTGCATTTTTCTCAGATTTATGTTTACTTCCTGCTGTTGAGTCCACGTTAGGATTTAACACAAGATTCAAGTCACCTCCAATAATAACCATGCCTTTGCCTTGGGTTACTATTAAATCAATAATGTCATTCATAAATTGAGTTTTCTCATCTGGTGGGTAATAAATATTTATAAGAGTTATTTCAACGTTTTCTATCTTGCCCAACACCAAAACAAATCGTCCTTCTTTGTCCACTATGGTTTTTGTCTTCTGGAATGGTACATGGTTTTTTATAACTGTTGCTACACCTCTCCTTGATGACGTATATGAGGATGAAAAAATTTGTGCATTTGCAATTTTGCCCAGCTTCTTATGTTCCTCTTGCGTTAAATGAGTCTCTTGAAGAAACAATATATCTCCATTTTCTTTTTTCAGTTGTTGTAGGATCTTCCTCCTCTTTATATAATTATTAAGGCCATTTACGTTTTGAGAGATAATATTCAGATCATTCATATCTTTCATAGCGATTGTACACATAGTTGGGCTTTAAATATTCACTTTTAGTTAAGTTTGGGTAGGATTGTAACATTTCTATACAATAATTCAGTCGTGAAGAGCTGGAAAAAAACAAACAATGAAAAGGAAGAGAAAAACAAAATGCTGAGTAAATTTTACCTTGAGAAACATTTGGGGCAAATATACAACCAATGTATTCAAATAACTCATCAAACATACAAAAACGTAAGAAAGAAAAGAAAGAAAAAGCACCCACAGTCAAAACCATTGTGGGTGTCACGGAGAAAAAAAGTTCCGTGATTCTGAGAAATAGCTCACAAACAATGAGAGCGGTCCAGCTGCTGTTCACAATTCCTCCTCAAGTGAACACAGCCACCGACGCTCCCTTACTCCCGTCAAAAACCTCCAAATAGAAAAATAATAATAATAATAATAATAATAAATATCGCTTTGGTTAATGTAGAGCCCATTCAGGGGCATAGGTAAAAAAATAAAAAAATAAATAAATAAAGAAGGTGGAACCAAAAAAATTAAATAAACATAAATAAATAATAATAATATATTAACCTTCTTTTCATATTATTTCTGTCTTGTAATTAATTGGCAGGCTACAGTTTCATTTAATACAACAGTGTGTGTCCTTATATCTGTATTCTGATAACCGCAGCTAAATACAGTAAATAAGTAGGCTGTAAAGAGCAAACATATACATATAGGCTACAATAAAAATAAAAATAAAAATAATAATTATTATTATATTAATCTGCCGGTTAATTACTATCAATTCATTATCTGGCTTTGATATGAAAAAATCAAATTAAATAAAAGCAGGTTAAAGTAAGCATCTCATCTTTGTTCATTATTTGGCCTAAGATGACCGATTTAAATGACACATTTAAATCACCTCAGAGTCAGTCAGTATTAATCGCATATAAATAAAAGAGAAGAGAGAAGAAAGGAAAGAGAAAAGGAAAGAAAGAAAAAAAATGCTGCAGGTTCATCATTACAGTTCTGTTCGTTCACTGTAGGCAGTTTAAGGTTAACGTTACCTACGGCACCTGTGTGATTGTCTCCACAACTCTCCGGGCTTCATCGGCGGTGCCGAAAGAGTATTCCTTCTTGTTGAAGGAGAATCGGAGAGTGGCTGGGTAGTGCATCCTGAATCGGATATTATTTTCGATCAGCTGTTGGCACACTGTATTGAAACTCCTGCGTTGCTGCACAACACTTGGGGGGATATCCTGACGAATAGTTATTTTGACTCCGTCAAGCTCCAGCGATTTGGTCTTGCTGTAAGCCGTAAGAATTTTCATCTTGTCGTTCGGGTTGTGGAGTTTAATGATGACAACTCGGGGTGAATCAGCTTTGGGTCGGCCGAGGCCTCTGTGGCACCTGTCCAGGCGAATCCGGCCCTTCTTGGTCTCCAGGTTGAGAGCAGTAGGTAGCCAAGTTTCAAAGAAGGTCAGCACATCTATTCCTTCAGTCCCCTCCTTGACCCCGAATATGCGTATATTGTCTCGGCGTGATCTCGCCTCTTGATCATCCACCCGGTGAGTGAGAGCGTCTATTTTCCCTTCGGCGTCTGATAGTTTGGTCTCCAATTCAGCAATTATATCTTCTGAACGTGAAATGCGGTTTTCAGTTTCAGTAATGCGCTCTGAATTCTGCTCGAATTTGGATGTTATCACATCAAGCTTCTGGGAAAACGCTAACATTTTCTCTTCCATCATAGTAGCAACTTGTCTGGTAATTTGTGCTGCCAAATTAGTAGCGTCAATTGGGCAGCTGGTGCGGGAGCCTTCGGAGTCACTGTCAGTCATTTCCTTGTTGGCCTGCTTTTGTTTGGCACTTCGAGTGTTCCCAGCTGATGACATTTCTTTATCGGTCCGTTTGGGTAACTCTTGTAGTTTGATTTGTCTTTAGTTGTATAGCGATAAACACGGTGTAACTTAACTTTTAGGGAGGCATTGATCGGGAGCGTCTGTCTTTAGCTTTCTCTCAGCGCGTCATCACCGGAAGCTATTAGCAAAATATGTATTTTTGATAATAAAAAAGATTAAAAAAAAAAAAACACGCCCGATCTCGTCCGATCTCGGAAGCTAAGCAGGGTCGGGCCTGGTTAGTACTTGGATGGGAGACCGCCTGGGAATACCAGGTGCTGTAAGCTTTTTTGAAGTTGAAAAAAGCTTTCATTTTGATCAATTAGGAGGTAGAAACATCAAACATCAAAGGCAATACTGCTCACACCAGCCAGCTATAAAGGGCCCACTTGCTCACTCTGCCTTTGCTTACGGCCACACCACCCGAACGCCACCTAGTGTCCGGGAGTGCAGTGTGAGGCAGTAATTGTGTGAGAAGCAGGGAAAAGTTTGTTCCTGTGGAGAGAGACGGAGAGAGGAAAAAGTCGTGTGCTTTATACCCAAGCTGTGGTTTATCGTCCCCCGCAGTCGACTGACTGTCGGGGGATCGCTTTCAGTTATTTTTTTGTGAGTCCCTGAGTGTTTTGTGCAAACTTTTTGTTGTATGGAAAGAAGCATGGAGCGTGTACTGAGGCTAGCACGGCCACAGCCAGCGCAGCCGAAGGGTGGGGCATGGCCTTCAGTTCAGTTCAGTTCAGTTTATTTCGATCAAAACATTCACAACATTATAAGTTAAAAAAATAAAAATAAAAAATAATAAAAACACAAAGTTAATTTCTTAATTTCTTATAAATAGTAATGATCGAAAAGGTGTAGGCTGAAGCCTTAGCTTATTGCGCCTACCCTTTTTAGATTACATTTATTTATTCATTTATCTTTGGTCCCTCAGGATCTTATTTAATTATTATATATATATTTATATATATATATATATATATATATATATTTGTTATAATTGGTTTGATAGTTATTGTAAATATTATTGCTATAATTAATTCCGGTATATGTTAAACATATTACATGTAAAGTTATGACACAAGACAAAATACAAAATACATCAACAATACATATTCACAGTGCCATTCCTGCCTCACTTTTATATTTGTTAAGCATCTTCTTTTTCAATATTTTTTTAAATCTTTTTTTCTTGCCTAGGTGCTGAAACACGGGATGACGAAAAGAGGATTGACGAAAGCAGAAAGCAGACGATGGAGAGGAGAGCGGGAGAGGAGAAAGAAGTGAAGAAAGCAGAAGTGGAGAGAGCGGACGGAGGCAAGATGGCGAAGGCGGGTGGAGAGGAAGGAAGGGATGGCGGTGATGGCGGCCGCAAAATCGATGGAGGCAGAGGGGTGGAGCGGCCCGGACCGGAGAAAGAAACAGCAGGTGCTAGCAACGACCCAGCAGGTGCAAGCAATGAGGCACAGTACGAAAAAAAACTGACATTAAGTGTGGAGCAGACGGGAGAGGTGGTGTCTGTGGAGAGATAATGAAAGCCATGACAGTGGTATGTGGCAAAATAAAAGGCTGCCGTGTGTTGCCTGAGGGCAGGCTAGAAGTCACGGTTTCCAATAGCGCTGGGAAGAAGCACCTGTTGGACGGTTTTAAAATACGGAAACACAAGGATCTGTGGGAAGGAGCTCAACAGCAACGAGATGGTGGTGTCCTTCCTGAACATTCCCGTATATACAAGCGATAAAGAAATTCTGGACAAATTAAAGCTGTGGGGCGTCCGGCCGCTCACAGTGATTAAAAGGAGGATGTGGCCAGGCACGGACATTGCTGAAGGCACAAGGATTGTGCGGGTTCAGTTCACGGAACTCGTGCAGTCCTTGCCATACTCCACGAAATTCTACACGGCAACTGGAAGTGAGTTTTTCAGAGTAATTCATGATCGGCAAATGAAAGTATGTCGTAACTGCATGCAGCCTGGCCACATCCTCCGGGATTGCCCGTCGTTCACCTGTCATACCTGTAACAAACAGGGCCACTACGCCCGTGAATGCGATGTAGTGCTGCAGAGGTGTCAGAAGTGCAGGAGGAGAGAGGGGGACTGCACATGCCCAGCAGCGGAGCCAGAAGCGGTGGTGGAGATGGAGGAGGAGAAGGAGAAGGATGACGGCGGACTGGGAGCGGAGAGCAGTGGTCCGGGAGCAGAAGGCGGTGGAGAAGCAGAGGAGTCGGATGGTGTGGAATCGGAGGAGGCGGGAGATGGAGACAGCGATGAGGAAGAAGAGTGGCCTGAGAAGGACAAGGACAAGGATGAATCGGGGGGGAAGTTTTCCCCTCCATGCTAGAGGAAGAGACTATACGACTGCGGGAGGGCTGGAGCGGGGCCGGAGAGTCAAGCAGAGGCCTGCCACAGCGGCGGAAGGACAGTAGGAGAAGCGGCCATGAAGATCCACGGGTAGGGGTAAGAGATGGGGGGGGAGAGGAGGGGAAAGAAGTGCCTAAAGGGGTATGGGGGGATGATGTATTAGGGCCGAGTATGGACTTTGTGCCGGAGTCTAAGCGGGAGGGGAGCTCAGAGAGTGAGATGGATATGGAGGAGGTAAAGGCCGCAAAAAAAGGTTGTCTACAAAGCAAAGAGTGGAGGGAGGAGCGAAGAGGGGAAGAAGGAAACTTAGTATTTGAAAATGAAGGGTAATAGGAGTGCTGGCTCTTTTTTGTTGTTTGTTTTCGTTTTTCTTTTCACTTTGGTTATGGCCTTATTTATTTTTTCTTTAAATGTTAATGGTCTGAGGACAGATTGCAAAAGGAAAGCTATACTAGAGACAAGGGCGGATATTCTTTGTCTGCAAGAGACCAAGTGGGATGATGCTTTAATGGAAAAAAGCAAAAAAGAGTGTAAAGGCCAATTTTTTGTTTCTTACGGGACTCCCAGGGCCAGGGGAGTGGTCATTTGTTTTAAAAATCCAAAAATAACGGGGATTAATTTAGTCCATAGGGATGCAGAGGGGAGGTTGTTAGTTGTGGATTTTTGCTTTGAAGGGAGGGTATTTAGAGTGATCAATATACATGCACCAAATGAAGAGAAAGAGAGGGTGGGCTTTTTGTTAAGATTGAATGTGTGGTGCAGCTACAATAGCATAATTATGGGAGACTTCAATATTGTGCAAACTAAAAATGATGTTTCAAGAAATAATTCATTCAAAGGGGATTACAGTAGAAACATATTGAAAGAGGTTATGGAGAACAACCAGTTGGTTGAGATATGGAGGGTTTTACATCCATGGGATAGGGCCTTTTCGAGGCGACAAGTGGTTTTGGGTAAATTAAAACAGAGCAGAATTGATCTAGTGCTGGTAGCAAGCAGGTGTGTGACATGGATAAAAAGTGTGGAGTATGTGAATAATTGCTGGAGTGACCATGCGGGGATTAAGTTGGAGGTGGGAGAGAGGGAGGGGGCTTTGATCAGAAGGGCCTGGTGTTTTAATGCCAGTTTTTTGGGGGATGTCGTGTTTAAAAGAAGGATGGGTTTTTTTTTGAAAGGTATGATGGATCAGTGGAATGAGGATGAGAGCATGGAAGTATGGTGGGAGAGTGTGAAGTTGAGAATCAAGAAAAAGTGTATAAGGTATGGCATAGAGAAAAGGAGGAAGGAAAATGAAGAAGAGGAAAATTTAAGGAAGTTGTTGAGTGAGGAGTTTAAAATACTAGATAATGATGGGAACGTGGGTACCGAAAAATATGTAGATTTAAAGGAAAGATTGAGAGCTTTAGAAGTAGCTAAGTGTAGAGGGGCAGCGATTAGAAGTAGGATTCAATACCAGTATGAGGGGGAGAGAAGCACGGCGTTTTTTCTAGGGCTTGAGAAGCAAAAGCAGAATAAAACGGATATTAAAGAAATTTTGGATAATAATGGACGGATAGTGAAAGATAGGGAGGGGATTTTAAAAGTAGTTAGGGATTATTATGGTAAATTGTTTGAAAAAGATGTGTGTGATGAGAATAGCGTAGGGCAGGGGTTCTCAACCTTCTGCAAGCTGGGCCCCCCAAAGCTGGGTCATTGCAGTTGGGCCCCCCACCGACCCTGACAACCCCCCCCCCACACACACACACACACCACCCTACACAGATAGATAGATAGATAGATAGATAGATAGATAGATAGATAGATAGATAGATAGATAGATAGATAGATAGATAGATAGATAGATAGATAGATAGATAGATAGATAGATAGATAGATAGATAGATAGATAGATAGATAGATAGATAGATAGATAATCTATTATTGTTATTATCACAAGGGCTAGGCCAGTGGCGCACCTTTGAGTTGAACATTGGGTTTAGGGTTGGGGTCCGGAAATTTCTTATATTTTAACGTTAAATTCTGGTGCACTTTAAAAGCTAATTATGAGATTGTATCAATGAGACACTGAGGAAATGTTTTTTTTTTTGTAAATCTCCTTAGAAGAGAAGAAAATAGTAGCCTAAATAGAACATACACAGAATAAATTCTACAATAGGTATACCTGTTATGAAAAAGCTTCACAAAACAAAGTCTATGATCAATGGGAAACACTGCTGTCTGACAACCCAGTTCAGAGAATGTTTCAACTATTGAGTCTTGGATTTGGAAAGTGGCCAGATTTAGCTCAAAATGCGATTAATGTGCTGTGCAGCCTGAACGCGGAGTTGTGTGTGTCTCAGTGGCGATTCCAGGAAATTTTGACTGGGGGTGGCCAAGGTGGGCCACAGAGCTAGAGTGGGGTGGCCATCGCACCCCTGAATGAATAGCATGTGATATGCTGTACAACCAATTCAAAGATGATTTATAATCCCAAATGCCCAAATCATGTTAGTATCCATTGTAATGTTTGTCAGAAAACTAAACCCCTGAAGGGGGGTCTGGGGGCATCCCCCCCAGAAGATTTTTTTGTGTTTTTAACATGTAATCTAAGCATTCTGGTGCATTCTGGCGAAGATAATAAAGGAAAAAGTCAATATTCATTTCAGTTCAGATGAATAGTAAAATTAGCAAGACAACATAACTTGCTAGCAGCCAGATGCCTAACAACTGGACAGAGGGACGGATGACAACTAGCTTTTGACCAAATATCTTGCTAAAAAAATAAACCTTTATTTATGAAATTCTGCCCTAAGAACATGTTACACTTGCTAACTACAAACTTACATTTTTTTATTCAGATTTCAAAAATCTGCTGGGACACGTGCCCATACACGTGTATGGGTGGCACGCATGTCACAAGCACACTTATGCTGTTTTCAAGACCTTTGCTGACCAGAGACCAGTTCTAGTGGCCACAGTCCTACCATTAATTCAGTACTTGAAAATTGCAAACTGATCTCATATCAGTGGATTGGAGTGTTTGTGTGATGAACTTGGCAACTACCTATCAAAAAAAGTTAAGAAAGAAAAAAAATACATATCATCTCTGAACTATGCTACATATCAGGAAAAAAATTGAAATTATAAAAAAAAAAAAAAAAAAAAAAAAAAATTAAGATAATTTTTTTTTTTTTTTTTTTTTCATCCCCCTCGCGCCCCCCCGGTAGAGTGTCCGCGCCCCCCGGGGGGGCGCGCCCCACCGGTTGAGAACCACTGGCGTAGGGGAAGCTCTTGAAGCTTTAAAAAAAACACTGAGTGTAGAAGATAGGGAATGGTGTGATTGTGAGTTTACGGAAAAGGAGATTAGATGTGCTATTGATGGTTTAAATAATAATAAGAGTCCAGGGAGCGATGGTCTAACTGCTGAGTTTTACAAGGAATTCAGGGATATTTTGGCGCCTATTTTTGGCAAGTTGTGTAATTATTTTGAAAAAACAGGTAGGCTTCCTGAAAGCCTAAATCAGGGCGTAATAACTATATTTTATAAAAAAAAAGGGGGATGTGAAAAACTTAGATAACTATAGGCCAATCAGCCTGCTGAATACAGATTACAAAATAATTGCTAAAATAATTGCTAATAGGGTTAGGGAAGTAATAGGATCAATTGTAGGGAAAACGCAAGCATACAGCATTCCGGGGAGGGATATTGGGGACTCTATTATAACTATAAAACAAGTGGTTAGGGATATGGAAGGGGAGGGGGGTTTTTGGTTGGGGATTGATTTAAACAAAGCATTCGACAGAGTGGATCATGCCTTTTTAGGGAAGGTTTTAGAGAAGTTTGGTTTTGGGGCTAAAATAAGAGGGTGGGTGAATTTGTTGTATGGGGGGGCGGAAAGCAGGGTCAAGTGTAACGGCAGCCTCACGGAAACTTTTCCAATCAAAAGATCAGTGAGGCAAGGATGCCCTATGTCGGCTTTGTTATATAGTCTGGTGGCAGAGCCTTTAGCGGCTCTGATCACTGGAGACAAAGGTATTATGGGAATAGGTGAGCAAAATATTTCTTTAATGCAGTATGCAGACGATGTTAATATAATGGTTAAGAGAGAAGAAGATATTGATACAGTTTTGAGGCATGTAAGAACGTATGAAGAAGCATCTGGTGCCAAAATAAATATGCAGAAGTCGGAATTAATGGGGATGGGTAGAAATAAAAGTCTAAGTAACAAGTGGGGCTTTAGAGAAGTAGAGGGAAAAAGAAAGGTGCTCGGAGTGTATGTTGGATGTAATGAGGATGAATGTGATGATGAAACTTGGAGGGAAGTGATAGTGAGAATGGAAAGAGTGTTGAATATGTGGAAAGCCAGAGGTTTGCTGTTGAGGGGAAGGGTGGCTGTCACCAATGCACTAGTGATGTCGCAGGTGAACCACGCCTTGAGCACTTGTGCGCTTCCGACGTGGGCGGAGCAAAGAATAGCTGAAGTTGTTAAAAGCTTCATTTGGCGGAATAAGGCCGCCAGTATTGCTCATAGGACGCTCATAGGGGCTAAAAATCAGGGGGGGTTAGGATTAATGGACGTACTCGCAAAAAGAACTGCGTTGAGGACTAAATTGGTAGGCAAATTTAGGAATCAGAGTCGAGAAGTTGCCTGGAGGGGACACTTCATGCTGTGGCTGCAGAGTTTTGGGCTGAGCGGGGGTGACAACCTTCTGCAGACTCACAGCATGGGGGTCTATGCACACCTGCCAAGGTTCTTCCAGGAGGTGCTCAATGCGTGGTCCGTGCTTATTGGAAAGACCTCGCTCGTGTGCGAGTCAAGAGCGTCTGTGATGAAGCTGCCTTTCCTCTCCAGCCCTTATTTCAAGCAGGGGGGGGAAGCGCCAATCAGGTGTGTGGCCCTTGAAAGGGCGGGGTTGATAAGGGTGGGCGATTTAGTCAATAGGGGAGGGAGATGGGATAAAGAAAGAGTCGTGGGGATTGTGAGAGAGAAGGGGATAGTTCATAGGAGGGATGTGGTTGTAAAAGTAATGGAGAGAGTGGAAGCGTGTGTGTTGAGTGAGTGGGGGGAAGGATTTAGGAATAAGGGGGGAGGTGGGCAGGACGATGCGGTGGAGATCTCCCTGTGCTGGGGGGGGAAAACACACGCCATTACTGATGTCACAACAAAAATTTGGTATAAGCATGCATTAACACATAGAGCGCAGAAACCCACATGTGAGAATAAATGGCAGGACACATATCCAGGCATTACATCCAACATTTTGTGGAAATACATTAACATACCGCACACACCGCATGCAATATTTGATCTCGATTTTAAGATCAGGCACAGGAGGGTCTTCACCGGCATCATCCTGCACCAAATGAATGGGGGAGCGTATGCGAGGGCTTGTAGTGTGTGTGAGAGCGAAGACGAAGATGTGAATCATCTGTTTGTGTACTGCAGGGAGCTAAAGGATTTCTGGGGGAAAGTGAAAGGATTGCTGGGAGGGTGCAGTGTGGGAGACTGCTGGGTGGATCGTGGGTGGGAGTTAACAGTGTTGCTGGGAGTAGATAGGAAGTACAAGAATTGGGGGGTTATCAACATGCTGCTGGGGTTCGCTAGGAAAGCGGCTTTCAACAGGAGAAATTACGCACTGTACGAGAAAAGGAAGCTAGATGTGTGGAAGTTGTTTGTGAATGAATGGAAGAGGCACTTGAGGATGTTGTATGTGGTGGATGAGAGTATGTTTGTGAGTATGTTTGTGGAGAGCGTGGGTATGTGTGAAGTGAGAGAGAATGTGATCGTGTGGAAGGATAAAAAAGGCACGGTTTGGCGTTGATTTGGGTGGTTTAAATGTGGGCGGTTTAATTTTGAAGGTGGGAAAGGGGAGGGTGGTTTGTGTGGGATTTAAGTTTGCGTGAGTTTTTCTAATGGAGGAGTGGCTTATTTTTGTGGGTATATGTATTGGGAGAACAGTTTCTGTGTTTATTGTCGGGTTTTAGGGAGATTGAGGGGAGGTTTAATTTGTGGGTATATGTATTGGGAGAAAAAGCTTCTGTGTTTGTTGTCTGGTTGTTTACAGTGGGACTAAGGGGAGGTTTAATTTGTGGGTATATGTATTGGGAGAACAGTTTATGTGTTTATTGTCTGGTTGTTTACAGTGGGACTAAGGGGAGGTTTAATTTTGTGGGTATATGTATTGGGAGAAAAAGCTTCTGTGTTTATTGTCTGGTTTTAGGGAGATTGAGGGGAGGTTTAATTTGTGGGTATATGTATTGGGATAACAAGCTTCTGTG
>JAOPFK010000107.1:150000-167500 GCA_026122265.1 Ammodytes dubius | reverse complement strand
CCAGAAGCGGTGGTGGAGATGGAGGAGGAGAAGGAGAAGGATGACGGCGGACTGGGAGCGGAGAGCAGTGGTCCGGGAGCAGAAGACGGTGGAGAAGCAGAAGAGTCGGATGGTGTGGAATCGGAGGAGGCGGGAGATGGAGACAGCGATGAGGAAGAAGAGTGGCCTGAGAAGGACAAGGACAAGGATGAATCGGGGGGGGGAAGTTTTCCCCTCCATGCTAGAGGAAGAGACTATACGACTGCGGGAGGGCTGGAGCGGGGCCGGAGAGTCAAGCAGAGGCCTGCCACAGCGGCGGAAGGACAGTAGGAGAAGCGGCCATGAAGATCCACGGGTAGGGGTAAGAGATGGGGGGGGAGAGGAGGGGAAAGAAGTGCCTAAAGGGGTATGGGGGGATGATGTATTAGGGCCGAGTATGGACTTTGTGCCGGAGTCTAAGCGGGAGGGGAGCTCAGAGAGTGAGATGGATATGGAGGAGGTAAAGGCCGCAAAAAAAAGGTTGTCTACAAAGCAAAGAGTGGAGGGAGGGCGAAGAGGGGAAGAAGGAAACTTAGTATTTGAAAATGAAGGGTAATAGGAGTGCTGGCTCTTTTTTGTTGTTTGTTTTCGTTTTTCTTTTCACTTTGGTTATGGCCTTATTTATTTTTTCTTTAAATGTTAATGGTCTGAGGACAGATTGCAAAAGGAAAGCTATACTAGAGACAAGGGCGGATATTCTTTGTCTGCAAGAGACCAAGTGGGACGATGCTTTAATGGAAAAAAGCAAAAAAGAGTGTAAAGGCCAATTTTTTGTTTCTTACGGGACTCCCAGGGCCAGGGGAGTGGTCATTTGTTTTAAAAATCCAAAAATAACGGGGATTAATTTAGTCCATAGGGATGCAGAGGGGAGGTTGTTAGTTGTGGATTTTTGCTTTGAAGGGAGGGTATTTAGAGTGATCAATATACATGCACCAAATGAAGAGAAAGAGAGGGTGGGCTTTTTGTTAAGATTGAATGTGTGGTGCAGCTACAATAGCATAATTATGGGAGACTTCAATATTGTGCAAACTAAAAATGATGTTTCAAGAAATAATTCATTCAAAGGGGATTACAGTAGAAACATATTGAAAGAGGTTATGGAGAACAACCAGTTGGTTGAGATATGGAGGGTTTTACATCCATGGGATAGGGCCTTTTCGAGGCGACAAGTGGTTTTGGGTAAATTAAAACAGAGCAGAATTGATCTAGTGCTGGTAGCAAGCAGGTGTGTGAAATGGATAAAAAGTGTGGAGTATGTGAATAATTGCTGGAGTGACCATGCGGGGATTAAGTTGGAGGTGGGAGAGAGGGAGGGGGCTTTGATCAGAAGGGCCTGGGGCCTCATTTATAACGGTGTGCGTAGAAACCATCCTAAAACATTGCGTCCGCACAAAGCCAGAAATGTGCTGCGCAAAAAAAAATTCAGATTTATAAAACTGTGCGGCGCACAGTTGCACGCAATCTTCGCTTTATAAATACCCACCTGTGGTGAATTGTGCGCAGACGATCTCCACCCCGTGTCCTCCCACTTCACCTCCCAATTTCATCCCACAATCTACCATACATGGCGAATGCTAAATAGCTCCTGAATATGATGACGCTCTTAATAAGCACTGAATTTTGACTGACATGAGGAAAGAAGGGAGGTAACCGGCTGCAAAGAAAGCGACTAGGAAGGAATAAAGCCCGTGACGTGCATGTGCTGCAGTAACTGTCACACACACACACAAAATGCGCGCGCTTATCACATATCATGATTGGCACAGTCGTTATAGTCTTTGTAAAGCAGTTTCGCCCAACTTTGTGCTGTATGCAATATCACGTATTAGCGTACCTGTAGTATATGTAGCTTATATAACATATGTTGTGACAAGTGAAATAATGCCTATAGTCTATTCGAGAGAATTTTTTATCTCCCGTGAGATCCACACATTTCCAACAACGTCAGATTATAGTTTAATCTTCCAGGGTGAATTGTTATGGGAAAGAGATGCGTGTAATGATTTGCTAAATTCCTAACATGATTTTATCTAACGAAATATACAGTTTTAATTCATATCTGTTGGGCTTAACTTTGTACAAAACTACTTTTTACACACCTCTTAAAATTTGCTCTCCCGCTGGCCACTCACGGAAACACCTCCCGACGTATAGGATATTATTATAAAGTAGCGCTATAATATTCAACGTATAAAATATAACCAAAACATGTAGACCTAGGCTACTTGATAACTAATTCAACCTACATCACAACTGCATGACATAGACTACAGTAGCCATATATTCGCAACTATAGGTAAGCTTATACATTTTATTGACTAAATATATTGGGTGCCAAACATCATTTGTCTGTGTTTTTCTGATGACAGAGCTTTATTTCGTGGTGTTGCCATTGAGTGTCGCTGATTCCCCGAGTCAGGAAAACCTTGCGGTAGCTCTACGCATGGTCGAAGGTTGGCGTAGGAATACGCACACTTCTCCGCAAATAATGTCTTTATAAATACCAACGTTTGCCACCGCACATTTTCCCGCAAATTTCTTCCCGTCTACGCAAGGTTTTCGTGCGCCGCAAGCTTTATAAATGAGGCCCCTGGTGTTTTAATGCCAGTTTTTTGGGGGATGTCGTGTTTAAAAGAAGGATGGGTTTTTTTTTTAAAGGTATGATGGATGAGTGGAATGAGGATGAGAGCATGGAAGTATGGTGGGAGAGTGTGAAGTTGAGAATCAAGAAAAAGTGTATAAGGTATGGCATTGAGAAAAGGAGGAAGGAAAATGAAGAAGAGGAAAATTTAAGGAAGTTGTTGAGTGAGGAGTTTAAAATACTAGATAATGATGGGAACGTGGGTACCGAAAAATATGTAGATTTAAAGGAAAGATTGAGAGCTTTAGAAGTAGCTAAGTGTAGAGGGGCAGCGATTAGAAGTAGGATTCAATACCAGTATGAGGGGGAGAGAAGCACAGCGTTTTTTCTAGGGCTTGAGAAGCAAAAGCAGAATAAAACGGATATTAAAGAAATTTTGGATAATAATGGACGGATAGTGAAAGATAGGGAGGGGATTTTAAAAGTAGTTAGGGATTATTATGGTAAATTGTTTGAAAAAGATGTGTGTGATGAGAATAGCGTAGGGGAAGCTCTTGAAGCTTTAAAAAAAACACTGAGTGTAGAAGATAGGGAATGGTGTGATTGTGAGTTTACGGAAAAGGAGATTAGATGTGCTATTGATGGTTTAAATAATAATAAGAGTCCAGGGAGCGATGGTCTAACTGCTGAGTTTTACAAGGAATTCAGGGATATTTTGGCGCCTATTTTTGGCAAGTTGTGTAATTATTTTGAAAAAACAGGTAGGCTTCCTGAAAGCCTAAGTCAGGGCGTAATAACTATATTTTATAAAAAAAAAAGGGGGATGTGAAAAACTTAGATAACTATAGGCCAATCAGCCTGCTGAATACAGATTACAAAATAATTGCTAAAATAATTGCTAATAGGGTTAGGGAAGTAATAGGATCAATTGTAGGGAAAACGCAAGCATACAGCATTCCGGGGAGGGATATTGGGGACTCTATTATAACTATAAAACAAGTGGTTAGGGATATGGAAGGGGAGGGGGGTTTTTGGTTGGGGATTGATTTAAACAAAGCATTCGACAGAGTGGATCATGCCTTTTTAGGGAAGGTTTTAGAGAAGTTTGGTTTTGGGGCTAAAATAAGAGGGTGGGTGAATTTGTTGTATGGGGGGGCGGAAAGCAGGTTCAAGTGTAACGGCAGCCTCACGGAAACTTTTCCAATCAAAAGATCAGTGAGGCAAGGATGCCCTATGTCGGCTTTGTTATATAGTCTGGTGGCAGAGCCTTTAGCGGCTCTGATCACTGGAGACAAAGGTATTATGGGAATAGGTGAGCAAAATATTTCTTTAATGCAGTATGCAGACGATGTTAATATAATGGTTAAGAGAGAAGAAGATATTGATACAGTTTTGAGGCATGTAAGAACGTATGAAGAAGCATCTGGTGCCAAAATAAATATGCAGAAGTCGGAATTAATGGGGATGGGTAGAAATAAAAGTCTAAGTAACAAGTGGGGCTTTAGAGAAGTAGAGGGAAAAAGAAAGGTGCTCGGAGTGTATGTTGGATGTAATGAGGATGAATGTGATGATGAAACTTGGAGGGAAGTGATAGTGAGAATGGAAAGAGTGTTGAATATGTGGAAAGCCAGAGGTTTGCTGTTGAGGGGAAGGGTGGCTGTCACCAATGCTCTAGTGATGTCGCAGGTGAACCACGCCTTGAGCACTTGTGCACTTCCGACGTGGGCGGAGCAAAGAATAGCTGAAGTTGTTAAAAGCTTCATTTGGCGGAATAAGGCCGCCAGTATTGCTCATAGGACGCTCATAGGGGCTAAAAATCAGGGGGGGTTAGGATTAATGGACGTACTCGCAAAAAGAACTGCGTTGAGGACTAAATTGGTAGGCAAATTTAGGAATCAGAGTCGAGAAGTTGCCTGGAGGGGACACTTCATGCTGTGGCTGCAGAGTTTTGGGCTGAGCGGGGGTGACAACCTTCTGCAGACTCACAGCATGGGGGTCTATGCACACCTGCCAAGGTTCTTCCAGGAGGTGCTCAATGCGTGGTCCGTGCTTATTGGAAAGACCTCGCTCGTGTGCGAGTCAAGAGCGTCTGTGATGAAGCTGCCTTTCCTCTCCAGCCCTTATTTCAAGCAGGGGGGGGAAGCGCCAATCAGGTGTGTGGCCCTTGAAAGGGCGGGGTTGATAAGGGTGGGCGATTTAGTCAATAGGGGAGGGAGATGGGATAAAGAAAGAGTCGTGGGGATTGTGAGAGAGAAGGGGATAGTTCATAGGAGGGATGTGGTTGTTAAAGTAATGGAGAGAGTGGAAGCGTGTGTGTTGAGTGAGTGGGGGGAAGGATTTAGAAATAAGGGGGGAGGTGGGCAGGACGATGCGGTGGAGATCTCCCTGTGCTGGGGGGGGAAAACACACGCCATTACTGATGTCACAACCAAAATTTGGTATAAGCATGCATTAACACATAGAGCGCAGAAACCCACATGTGAGAGTAAATGGACAGACACATATCCAGGCATTACATCCAACATTTTGTGGAAATACATTAACATACCGCACACACCGCATGCAATATTTGATCTCGATTTTAAGATCAGGCACAGGAGGGTCTTCACCGGCATCATCCTGCACCAAATGAATGGGGGAGTGTATGCGAGGGCTTGTAGTGTGTGTGAGAGCGAAGACGAAGACGTGAATCATCTGTTTGTGTACTGCAGGGAGCTAAAGGATTTCTGGGGGAAAGTTAAAGGATTACTGGGGGGGTGCAGTGTGGGAGACTGCTGGGTGGATCGTGGGTGGGAGTTAACAGTGTTGCTGGGAGTAGATAGGAAGTACAAGAATTGGGGGGTTATCAACATGCTGCTGGGGTTCGCTAGAAAAGCGGCTTTCAACAGGAGAAATTACGCACTGTACGAGAAAAGGAAGCTAGATGTGTGGAAGTTGTTTGTGAATGAATGGAAGAGGCACTTGAGGATGTTGTATGTGGTGGATGAGAGTATGTTTGTGAGTATGTTTGTGGAGAGCGTGGGTATGTGTGAAGTGAGAGAGAATGTGATCGTGTGGAAGGATAAAAGAGGCACAGTTTGGGGTTGAGTTGGGTGGTTTAAATGGGGGCGGTTTAATTTTGAAGGTGGGAAAGGGGAGGGTGGTTTGTGTGGGATTTAAGTTTGCGTGAGTTTTTCTAATGGAGGGGTGGTTTATTTTTGTGGGTATATGTATTGGGAGAACAGTTTCTGTGTTTATTGTCTGGTTTTAGGGAGATTGAGGGGAGGTTTAATTTGTGGGTATATGTATTGGGAGAAAAAGCTTCTGTGTTTGTTGTCTGGTTGTTTACAGTGGGACTAAGGGGAGGTTTAATTTGTGGGTATATGTATTGGGAGAAAAAGCTTCTGTGTTTGTTGTCTGGTTGTTTACAGTGGGACTAAGGGGAGGTTTATTTTGTGGGTATATGTATTGGGAGAACAGTTTATGTGTTTATTGTCTGGTTGTTTACAGTGGGACTAAGGGGAGGTTTAATTTGTGGGTATATGTATTGGGAGAAAAAGCTTCTGTGTTTGTTGTCTGGTTGTTTGTAGTGGGACTAAGGGGAGGTTTAATTTGTGGGTATATGTATTGGGAGAAAAAGCTTCTGTGTTTATTGTCTGGTTTTAGGGAGATTGAGGGGTGGTTTAATTTGTGGGTATATGTATTGGGAGAACAGTTTATGTGTTTATTGTCTGGTTTTGTTTTAGAGGGGAGGTTTAATTTGAGGGGTGGGGCTTTGTTTGTTTCTTGCATTTTTGTCAATAGAATAATAAATTGGAATATATGAGATAATGGCTGTATGTGAGAATATATTTTTGAATGTTTTTCTGAATGTATCTATGAATGTTTATGAATGCTTGAAATGAATGTACCTTGTTGTTTGTTTTTCACGATGGCTTGTAAATGAACAGGCTGCATAAAATGTAAATGTATTTTTGATAATAAAAAGATAAAAAAAAAAACACGCCCGATCTCGTCCGATCTCGGAAGCCAAGCAGGGTCGGGCCTGGTTAGTACTTGGATGGGAGACCGCCTGGGAATACCAGGTGCTGTAAGCTTTTTTGAAGTTGAAAAAAGCGTTCATTTTGATCAATTAGGAGGTAGAAACATCAAACATAAAAGGCCCACTTGCTCACTCTGCCTTTGCTTACGGCCACACCACCCTGAACACGCCCGATCTCGTCCGATCTCGGAAGCCAAGCAGGGTCGGTCCTGGTTAGTACTTGGATGGGAGACCGCCTGGGAATACCAGGTGCTGTAAGCTTTTTGAAGTTGAAAAAAGCGTTCATTTTGATCAATTAGGAGGTAGAAACATCAAACATAAAAGGCCCACTTGCTCACTCTGCCTTTGTTTACGGCCACACCACCCTGAACACGCCCGATCTCGGAAGCCAAGCAGGGTCGGGCCTGGTTAGTACTTTGATGGGAGACCGCCTGGGAATACCAGGTGCTGTAAGCTTTTGAAGTTGAAAAAAGCGTTCATTTTGATCAATTAGGAGGTAGAAACATCAAACATAAAAGGCCCACTTGCTCACTCTGTCTTTGCTTACGGCCACACCACCCTGAACACGCCCGATGTCGTCCAATCTCGGAAGCCAAGCAGGGTCGGGCCTGGTTAGTACTTGGATGGGAGACGGCCTGGGAATACCAGGTGCTGTAAGCTTATTTGAAGTTGAAAAAAGCGTTCATTTTGATCAATTAGGAGGTAGAAACATCAAACATAAAAGGCCCACTTGCTCACTTTGCCTTTGCTTACGGCCACACCACCCTGAACACGCCCGATCTCGTTCGATCTCGGAAGCCAAGCAGGGTCGGGCCTGGTTAGTACTTGGATGGGAGACCGCCTGGGAATACCAGGTGCTGTAAGCTTTTTGAAGTTGAAAAAAGCGTTCATTTTGATCAATTAGGAGGTAGAAACATCAAAATTAAAAGGCGCACTTCTCACTCTGCCTTTGCTTACGGCCACACCACCCTGAACACGCCCGATGTCGTCCGATCTCGGAAGCCAAGCAGGGTCGGGCCTGGTTAGTACTTGGATGGGAGACCGCCTGGGAATACCAGGTGCTGTAAGCTTTTTTGAAGTTGAAAAAAAGCGTTCATTTTGATCAATTAGGAGGTAGAAACATCAAACATAAAAGGCCCACTTGCTCACTCTGCCTTTGCTTACGGCCACACCACCCTGAACACGCCCGATCTCGGCAGCCAAGCAGGGTTGGGCCTGGTTAGTACTTGGATGGGAGACCGCCTGGGAATACCAGGTGCTGTAAGCTTTTTTGAAGTTGAAAAAAGCGTTCATTTTGATCAATTAGGAGGTAGAAACATCAAACATAAAAGGCCCACTTGCTCACTCTGCCTTTGCTTACGGCCACACCACCCTGAACACGCCCGATCTCGTCTGATCTCGGAAGCCAAGCAGGGTCGGGCCTGGTTAGTACTTGGATTGGAGACCGCCTGGGAATACCAGGTGCTGTAAGCTTTTTTGCAGTTGAAAAAAGCGTTCCTTTTGATCAATTAGGAGGTAGAAACATCAAACATAAAAGGCCCACTTGCTCACTCCACCTTTGCTTACGGCCACACCACCCTGAACACGCCCGATCTCGTCCGATCTCGGCAGCCAAGCAGGGTTGGGCCTGGTTAGTACTTGGATGGGAGACCGCCTGGGAATACCAGGTGCTGTAAGCTTTTTTGAAGTTGAAAAAAGCGTTCATTTTGATCAATTAGCAGGTAGAAACATCAAACATAAAAGGCCCACTTGTTCACTCTGCCTTTGCTTACGGCCACACCACCCTGAACACGCCCGATCTCGTCCGATCTCGGAAGCCAAGCAGGATCGGGCCTGGTTAGTACTTGGATGGGAGACCGCCTGGGAATACCAGGTGCTGTGAGCTTTTTTGAAGTTGAAAAAAGCATTCATTTTGATCAATTAGGAGGTAGAAACATCAAACATAAAAGGCCCACTTGCTCACTCTGCCTTTGCTTACGGACACACCACCCTGACGCCCCCTACAGGTTTGGAGTTTGGTTGGACGAATTAACTGAGAACGCATGGTGAGGAGCTATTGCTGTGCTAGAATTGTTTGGAGAAGAGAATTCATTGTTTGTCAAACCCATTTTTGGTGTTCTTCGTCCCCTGCAGTCTTTTGACTGTCGGGGGATCGCCCTTAGTTGTTTTTCCCAGTTTTTTTTTTGCTTTAGTCCGAATTTCTGTGTGCAATATGGTTGGGGGGCTAGCTTCGGCTAAGCCACCAGCTAGGATGACAGACGGGCAGCAGGCTGGAGGGGCAAAGAAAGACATGGAGAAGGAGGAGGTTGGAGAGCAGAAGGAAGCTGGCGGGAGGCGAGGAGGAGGAATTATGACGGAGGTGGCGAGAGGAGGAGAAGGAGGGATTGCTGTAGCAGCAGCAGCAGCAGTAGAGAGGAATGGTGTGGAGGACGAAGGGGAAGCAACTGGTGGAAGCGGCGGCGGCGGAGGTGGCGGCGGCGGCGGAGGTAACAGAGAGGAGGAGGCAGAGACTAAAAAAATGGACAAGAAAGATTTGAAGTATGAGAAAAGGCTGACTGTCTGCGTGGAGCAGAGCGGGGAAGCTATACCGGTTGGCGAGCTGATGAAGGCGATGGCACTTGTCTGCGGAGAGATAAGAGCGTGCCGTGTGCTCACCCTGGGCAAGCTGGAGGTGACGCTATGTGGGGACAGGGGGAAGGAGAAGCTGCTTGATGGATTCAAAGTACGAGATACGCGGATTCAAGCTAAAGAACTATGCAATGATGAAATTGTTGTTTCATTCCTGAACCTGCCAGCGTATACTACTGACAAAGAAATATTGGACAAACTGTGTGGATGGGGAGTCCGGGCGCTCTCGCCCATCAAGAGGAGGATGTGGCCAGGCACTAATATCGCCGACGGTACAAGGATTGTGCGGGTGAAGTTTAATGAGCTCGTGCAATCCCTGCCTTATTCGGCCAGGTTCTACACGGCAAATGGAAGCGACTTCTTTAGGGTGATTCATGATCGTCAGATGAGAGTGTGTCGTAATTGTATGCAGCCTGGTCACATCCTCCGAGAGTGCCCGGAGTTCTGCTGCCACAACTGTGGATGCCAAGGCCACTACGCACGGGAGTGCGGCGCAGGGGTGGCAAAATGTCAGACGTGCCGGAGGAGGGAGAGAGACTGCGAATGCCCGGTGGAGGAGGAGGCGGAGGAAGACAGCGGTGGCCCGGGAGCGTCGGGCAGCAGCGGCCCGGGGGAGCCGGACAATGACGGACCGGGGGCGATGGACGACAGTGATGGCGAGGACGGGGAGGGAGAGAATGAGGACATGGACGCGAGCATGGACAAAGACAATGACTCTGGGGGGGAAGAACTCCCCTCATTGTTGGAAGAGGAGCTCTCCGCGGGCCAGCCTGGAGACCAGAGCCTAACGGGAGAGCAGAGCGGGGGCCTGCCACAGAGGCAGAGGGACAATGGTGGAAGAAGCGGAGGTGAACAACGGGAATGGGTAAGAGTTGGGGGGGAGGGGAAGGGGGTTAAAACTGACTTGGGGCAATGTAGAGGTGGGGGAGAGTGTAAATATGGTTGAAGATACTTTGCGGGAGGGGAGTTCGGGGAGTGATGTGGACATGGAGGAGCTAAGGGAGGCGAAAAGGAGGTTGTCTGCCAAACAAAGAACGGAGGGGGGGGGGGGGAAGAAGAATAAAAAGGCTTAGGTATTTAAATAATGAAGGTTAATGGGCATGCTGGCTTTTTTTACGTTGGTTTTTTTCTTAGTGTATTCCTTATTATTTATGGCCTTAATTATTTTTTCAATTAATGCGAACGGTCTGAGGACTGAGTTGAAAAGGAAAGCTATATTGGATTTAAAGGCTGACATTTTATGTCTACAAGAGACTCGATGGGACGATAATTTGCTTGAAAAAAGCAAAAAAGGGACTTTCCGGTCTGGCGTGTTACGTGATGGCAGCATAGAGCAGCAGGCTCCCGACCAATTTAACAAAAAGTGTCCGACAAACTCGAATTTATTTATTTTGCAAAGCGTTAAAGCTGTAGAAGAATTAACGGACGGACGGACGAAAATGCCCAGAGGAAAAAAAAGTCACAAAGGTAGTGCAAAAATCGACGAAGAGGTCGACCAACTGTCGCTAGCTAGCAGCAACATGGAGGACGATATGACGCAGGAAGAATTAGCACCGAGCGGCGACGCTAACTTGGGCTTAATTCTGAAAGAACTACGAGACTTCAGGAAAGACTCCAACCAGCAACTCATCGGTATAAAGGAGGACATAAGTAAAATACACCAAAGAATGGAAGAAGCAGAAGAGCGGATCAATGCGGCAGAGACTCGGATTCAGTCTTGGGAAGAGGTGGTATCTGGGTTGGTGAAACTACAGGAGCAAACGGAGGCTAAACTGACTGATTTGGAGGGGCGTTCGCGTCGGGATAATGTCAGAATATACGGAGTAAAAGAGGGAGCTGAAGACGGAACTACATCGGTGATCGCTTTTGTGGAAGAGATGCTGATGAGAGGTCTGGAGCTCCCCCCCTCCACAGCTTTAAACATCGAAAGAGCGCACCGGGCGCTCGGTCCCAAACCCCCACCGGAGGCTCCGCCAAGGTCGCTAGTGGTGAAGTTCTCCAGCTACAGAGTGAAAGAAGACGTACTCAAAAAAGCCTGGCAGTAAAGAGGTTTTGATTTCAAAGAAAAGAAGATACACTTGGACAACGACTACGCACCGGAGCTGCAGCGGAGACGGCGGCAATATGCGGAAACGAAAGTGGCACTTAAGGAAAGACACATAAGATTTCAGAGTCCTTTCCCGGCCCGATTGAGAGTTTTTTTCGAAGACGGCACAGTGATCTACAACTCAGCTGAGGAGGCAACCGCGGACATGGTGGAAAGTAGTAGTAGAAAACTTTATTGTCCCCGTGGGGCAGTTGGGTTTGCGGCACAGTCGCACTTCACTTCATGACATCAGACAAATGACACAAACAGATAGTCCATACATCAGACACTGACAGACATAACATGAAGAACATACATTACACACTACAATGCACTATACACCTTTGGACATGACCAGGCCAGCTGGACATCTAGCTTATTTTGACTGATTTAAGGCTTTTATGGCTTGTGGTACAAAAGAGAATTTGGATCTATTCTTGGTCATAAGGGGAACGCAGAAATGACGACCAGATAGCAGTAGTTTAAAATGGGATGCCAGGGGGTGTGTATAGTCACATACAATGTTATTGGCCTTTTTCACCAGTCTGTCTTTGTAAATGTGTTCAATGCTCGGTAGTGTGATCCCAAGTAACTTGCTGGCAGTTGTAACTGTTTTTCTGATTGTCTTTTTCTGTGATTCGGTGGCATTTCCAAACCAGCAGACAATACAGAAGGTTAAAACACTTTCAATGAATGCAGAGGGATACCAGTGACAGTTCTGAAAAACCCAACCTCCCTTCTGGACCAGATTAACCGGCTGACTTGGAGACCCAGCAGAAAGCAGGACAACAGAGAGTCTTCACGTCTCAAGCCAAACTTCAAGGAGCGGCTCCATGCTTTCCGACACCGGGACACTTGATAAGTACTAGCCTGAATTATGTCTGGCCATGCTAAAATAACTTGGTAATCTAACCGGTAAAATACAGTGTATTGATAACTGCTTTTCAACTCTTTTTTCCCCCTCTCCTTCATTACCGTGACTTCCACGTTAACATTTGATTAATGCATAGGGCATATGGGTGATATATGAGGTCGGGGCCTACATTGTGTTCGACATGGACCTAAGCACCAGCTTTAGAGCTGAAGAGGGCCCTCTTTCGTCAGGAGGAAGAGATTTTCCCTCTATATTCTCACTCCAACAGACACAGGCCAAAAATGTAGCCTCAAAATTGGAAGCCAACTTTATTATTTTATGTCTTTTTTATTTTCCTGTTACCATGTTACTGGTTAATGTTATAGTTTGTGCTACTGTTTGGTATAGCACCAGGGGTGTAAGTTTTCTTTTAAAGATAGGACTGCAGGGACCTAAAATATTTGAAAAAACGTTTAATGACAAGGTCAATTAAAGTACTTACATACAATGTAAATGGTCTGGGAAACCCAATCAAGAGAAGTAAGGTCATGGCAAAACTAAAAAGAGAGCGAGTAGAAGTAGCTCTCCTACAGGAGACCCATTTAACTGAACAGGAGCACCAAAAACTCCAGAGGTGGAGGTTCAATCAGTACTCATCCTCGTATAGCAAGGGCTCAAGGAGAGGAGTATCAATACTAATCTCAAATAATTTAGATTTCGAATGCATTTATGAAAAAAAAGACAGAGAAGGGAGATTTGTATTTATTCGGGGTAATTTGCAGGGTGTTTTGTTTTGGTCACTTTTCTGAATGTATATGCTCCTCCGGGATCTGAATGGACATTTTATAAACAAATCTTTGAATTGATTACTTTGGAGGCTCAGGGAACCCTAATTTGTGGGGGAGATTTTAATATCAGACTAAACTCAACAATGGATACATCAAAACCTCTTCACCAAGGTGGGGGGAAAATACCCAAAAATATTAGAGTAATGATGGGGGAACTGGGACTTTCAGATGTATGGAGAGACTTAAACCCAACTAAAAGGGACTACACCTTTTTCTCACATCCACATTCAGTTTACTCAAGGCTAGATTACTTTTTCATGTTTCAAAGAGATTGTTGTAGGGTTCAAAATTGTAATATTGAGACTATGGATTTATCAGATCACGCTCCGGTCTCCATGGACTTAATATTAGATCTTGAGAAGAAAAACACTATCTGGAGACTAAACACAGGAGTGTTGAACCAAATGAGGCCACAAATTAGGAAAGATATAAAAGATTATCTTAATGATAATGACAACGGAGAAGTGTCTCCCTTGATCCTTTGGGATGCTTGTAAGGCTGTCCTCAGAGGGAAGATAATTGGCTACAGCTCAAATCTAAAAAAGAAAAGAAAAGAAAATTTGGAGAAATTAGAAATGGAACTTAAAAAGTTAGAAGATACGCATAAGAAAACACTTAATCAAAGAATAAAAATGGAAATAAACAAGAAAAAGAACGAATTGAATGAAATCCTCTCAAATGACATTAAGAAAAACTTGATCTTTTTAAGACAAAGATACTACGAAGCAGGAGGAAAGTCTGCTAGACTACTGGCCTACAAACTAAAAAAACAACAGGCAGGGAACACAATCCATAAAAATAGGGACCCTACAACAAATTCCATACATCACAAACTAAAAGATATGCAACAATCATTTGAAGCTTTTTATAAGAACCTATATGCACAGCCTTTAGTAGAAGAATTAGAGATTGAGAATTTTTTTGATTTGATAAAACTACCTAAAGTAAGAGATGACCAAAATGACCAATTAATAAGCTTAATCACAGATAAGGAAATAGAAAAGGCAATTTCACATTTAAAACCTAATAAGGCGGCAGGCCCAGACGGCTTCCCCTCTGAGTGGTATAAGGAAATGAGGGACTTGATGACTCCAATTTTGAAAAATACGTTCAATTGTGTTCTCCAGACAGGTGCAACCCCCCCCCATCATGGAGTGAAGCAGTGATCTCCTTGATACCAAAGGAGGGGAAAGATAAACTTGATTGTGGAAGCTATAGGCCAATAAGTGTACTTAACCAAGATTACAAGATTTTTACCCACATCTTGGCAAAAAGACTTGAACAAATTCTCCCCCAAATTATAAGTCTAGACCAGACAGGCTTCATTCAACAAAGACAGACACAAGATAATATACGTAGAACGCTACATGTAGTCGATTATATATCAGAAAATAAAATCCCTGCAGTATTAATGAGCCTTGATGCGGAAAAAGCTTTCGATAGAGTCAATTGGAATTTTTTATATAAAACACTAGAGAAATTTGGTTTTCATCAGACATTTATTAAAACTATTCAAGCCTTATATAACAGCCCAATAGCAAAAATTAAAATAAATGGAGCCTTATCAAATTTTTTCAACCTTAAGAGAGGGACTAGACAGGGTTGTCCGATTAGCCCATCACTATTTGCTATTTACATTGAAGCTTTGAGTTTGGGGGTCATCCAAGATGAAAATATTACCGGCATCAATATGCTAGGACTGGAACATAAACTCTCGCTTTTCGCGGATGATATTTTAATATACTTGTCCCACCCAGAGAAATCATTTTTGAAACTCCTATCATTCCTAGATATTTTCAGTGCTGTGTCAGGTTACAAATTGAATATTGCCAAAACCCAGATACTGAGTTTTAATTACAAGCCTAGCCAAATTGTAAACTCTAATATCCAACTCAAATGGGATCTGAATCACATCAAATATTTAGGAGTAGTCATTCCAAAAGAACTAACAAAATTGTATAATTTGAATTTCAACCCCTTGAATCAGAAAATAAAAGAGACATAAAAAGATGGAATTTATTACCTATATAGAGCTTTGAATCACGAATTGAATCAGTAAAAATGAATGTATTACCTAGGATGTTGTATTTATTCCAGACTCTCCCAATTGAAATAACAGACAAACAATTTAATGAATGGGATAAATTAATTTCACGGTATATTTGGCATGGGAGAAAACCAAGAATAAAATTTCGTACTATCCAACTAGCCAAAAATAAGGGAGGACTTGCACTCCCTTGTCTGAAGGACTATTACACATCGGCCCAGCTGAGAAGCGTGTATTGTTGGTGCAACTCAGATTACCGGGCAAAATGGAAAGAAATTGAGGAGAAAATATCCGGAGAGGTTCCAATTCAAGCAAGGCTAGGGGATAAAAGATTAATTAGAAACTTAATGGAAACGGATAATAAGTGCATCAATCTCTCATTGAAAACATGGTTAAACACTATCACTAGGTGTGACCTGCAAGAAGAAATGAAAATCCTGAAATGGTGCGCTCATGACCTCGACTTTTTACCAAGCAAATTGGACGCAAATTATAAGGGCTGGGCTAAACAGGGTCTCTCCTCATACTGCACCTTCTTTAATAAGGAAACACTGAGCGACTTTCAAACGTTAAAAAGACTACATGGGTTGAACAATTGTGATTTTTTTAGATTTCTACAGGTACGTCATCACATCAATAGTTCCCTATTAGTTAGTCAAAATTCCTTTGAAAACTCTTTAATGATAGTTTTTATCAGTGCGTACAGGTCAGACTCTGGGTTTAAAGTAATCTCAAGATTATATAAGGGCCTTCAGGATATCAAACAGACAAGTACCACCTATATAAAACAGAAATGGGAAAGGGAAACTAAGAGAGGTATCCCAGAGGAAGTTTGGCTACAATATTGTGAATTTCAATGGAAAATATCAGGCTCAGTCTCATGGAGAATGTTTGGGTGGAAGAGTCTAAGTAGATTCTTCATTACTCCTGTCCAGTCATCTCATCACTCGGGCTCTTCCAGCTGCTGGAGGCAATGTGGCTCTGTGGAAGGCAATCACTACCACTTGTTTTGGGAATGTCCTAAAATCTTCACTTTCTGGCAGAAGATCCATACAGAGTTAGAATCTGTATTTGAGACTAAAATTAATTTTAATTGGGACGAACTACTTTTTGGTTTACTTCACTCAACCTCCACAAATTATCAAACAAAATACCTCTTTGGAATTCTTAGTATAGCTGCCAGGAAAGCAATCACAAGGAAATGGCTAAAACCAGACATCCCATCTTTAGAAGACTGGTATGATATAATCCACAATATATTTGTAATGGAAAGAATAACATTCTCTGTGAGGCTCCAGCAGAGCAAATTTGAAAAAATATGGGAAAAGTGGAAGAGATATATCTCCCAGAAACGACCTTCTTTTGTCTGATTGATCTGATGGTTTTCTATTTATTTTTTCTCTTATGTGTCTTGTTTTAATTACAACCCCTGCTGAACTTCTTATTTTATTCCACATTTTTTAAACTGAAACCACCCCTTGTTCTTTTTGTTCTTTTTATTGTCTCTGTATAAAAATAAAAAAAAGGATGGAGCAGCGTATATTTTGCATCAAGATGATTGTAAACTGCATATACAAATGTGTCTCCAAATAAAGAGAATTAAAAAAAAAAAAGAAAAAAGCAAAAAAGAATGGAAAGGCCAGATTTTTGTTTCAAGTGGGACTCCCAGGGCCAGGGGAGTGGCTTTTTGTTTCAAGGGGTCTAAAGTGACGGGGATTAATGTGGCTCATAGAGATTTAGAGGGGAGGTTATTGGTTGTAGATTGTGTTTATGAGGGGAGGGGTCTTAGATTAATTAATTTACATGCACCCAATGAGGAAAAGGAGAGGAGGGTTTTTTTGTCAGGTATGAATGTGTGGTGCAACACGAACTGTATGATTGTGGGGGATTTTAATGTTGTTTTGTCGAGTAGCGATGTATCGAAAAATAATTCTTTTAAAGGGGACAGCACTAGGCGGACCCTGAGGGAGATAATGGAGAATAATCAATTAGTAGATATTTGGAGAGTCCTGCATCCGTGGGAAAGGACTTTTTCGAGGAGGCAAATTGTTGCAAATACTTTAAAACAAAGTAGAATTGATCTGGCATTAATACAAAGTAGAAGTGTAAAGTGGGTTAAAAGTGTAGAATATGTTAGTAATTCATGGAGTGACCATGCGGGGATTAAGTTGGAGATGGGAGGGAGGGAAGGGAGTTTGTGCAGGAGGTCCTGGTGTTTCAATGCCAGCTTTTTGGGGGATGTAGAGTTTATGAGGAGTATGGGGTTATTTTTGAAGAGAATGATGGATGAATGGAATGAGGATGAGAGTATGAGTGTGTGGTGGGAGAGTGTGAAAATGAGAATTAAAAACAAATGTATCAGGTATGGAATAGAAAAAAGAAAAAAAGAGAATGAGGAGGAGGATAACTTGAGAAAAC
>JAOPFK010000107.1:0-145000 GCA_026122265.1 Ammodytes dubius | reverse complement strand
CAGCCTACACGAAGGATGAGGAAATGAGGGAGAAGCTGAGCGCGTGGGGAGTGACAGCGGTCTCTCCTTTCAAAAGGAGGATGTGGCCGGGCACAGACATTGCAGACGGGACAAGGTTCGTAAAAGTCAAATTTAATACCACTGTGCAGTCCCTGCCATACTCTTGTGACTGCTACCGGGCCGGAGTACTTTCGTGTCATTCACGACAGACAGGCGAGGGTATGCAGGCTGTGCATTAAGCCCGGCCACATCCTACGGGAGTGCCCTGAGTTCGTCTGTGTTGGAGCTATTCATTTGTCCGATTGATTATAAAAACATTTATTAAGTTTTTGATTTGATATAAAATAGTTTGATTATTTTATGTTTATTTTCTTGTTGTATTACATTACAGTTAAAGTTAATTTGAGTTTGTTTATACTTTACGTTTGCAATTAGTGGCCAGCTGTGGCGCACCAGGTGCCTATATATAGAGGTGGGCGGGCACAAGTAAGATAGGCACTGGGTAGGGTCATGGTTTTTTACCAGATACAGGAGAGAGACAAATGTGCTTTGTTTGCTTGTAACATCCAGACAATAAACCATCAAAAACACAAAGTTCCCGACTGGACAGTGGACTCTTTTTCCCTACCCTGCGTACGATTCGTCCCCCCAGTGCCTCAGTGGCCATTTTTATTACGTTGTTTTGTTTGATTTCTTTATTTTCAAGTTATTGTTTTATAGAGGACAAATGGCCAATACAGTAAAAAACCTTCCCTAAAGAATTCCCCTCGACGAAAGCCCCCAAAGTGGACATTGGACAACTAAATTGTTTGGATCGCTCACCTGCTGAAGCGGAAAAAACTCCTCGCACACTGCAGCCGATAGCCGGCGAACATCGCTCAAAATCAGCTGATGGGTATGTGAAAGGATTCCCTCTCTAAGCCGTGTTGGAAAACGGTGACACTATTGGAGTGCTCGAGGCATTGTTTCACACTATAAGCAAGTTGATTTGTAAATACATCGAAAAGTTTGCAAGCCAGCACGTTGCGCACGATGACGCGCACTACGTCATCACCAGATACGCTCATTCATTAGAGCATTCATTCATAAAAGCGCTGATGCAAACCAGATGTCTGATGTGTGACAATATTCTGTGCTGAAGAGGAAAAGTAAAAGGTGTGGCAATTAAATGAGTGTAAGGCAGCGGAGTTGATAGATACGGAAATGTCCAACCCTGTGTTAAAGGCAAAAAGCGACACTATGTCCGTGTCCGCTGCATCACGAGACGCAAAGCTTACATACAAAGGCTTGGAATCCCACCTCGGAACGAGACAAAATGATATGGAAATGTCCGACACTGCGTTAAAAGCAAAAAGTGACATTTTGCCCGTGTCTGCTGCACCACGGAACGTAAAGTTTACAGCCAAAGGCTTGGCATTCCACATCGAAATGAGCCAAAAAAAGAGGTCTCTAAAATGCAAACAAGCAAAAAAGTACATGGAACAAATATCTGTCTTGATGGAATCAACTGACGATGTGAATGCAGTGCAATATCAGCTGGGTCAGTTCATTCAATGCTATGAGGAAGCAAATGCAACACATGAATCTTTCGTGAATGTAAACCTGCCAAAGAGTGAAGTTGAAAGACAAGATAATTATTTCCATGCGAAAATTAAAACGTTTTGTGATTTTACAGAAGAAGCCAAGAAGTGGTTATCTGATGCCGGTCACCTATATGTGCAAACTAAAGAAAAGGTTAATGAACCCCTAGACAACCAAGGTGTTGTTTATGATGGGATTAATCCAGAGGACAGTGTTTCAAACATTTCATATCCTAACGGGGCTCATTACAAAGCCAGTTCTCATGTATCCAAAGCATCATCAACCACTTCCTCTGTAAGAATACAAGTTGAAGCTGATAAAGCAGCACTAACAGAGCGACTGGCTGCATTAACAAGGAAACATTATCTGGAAGCCAAGGAAGAGGAACTAAGAAAAGAAAAAGAAAGGCATGCTCTGGAAACTGAACTGGCAGCAGCCAATGCAAAACTTCATGTGCTGGAAGTAAACTCAAAGTGTGGTTCAAAAGCATCCAATGGAATGAGCTCTTATTTTGAAAGGAACGCTGCTCAAATAACAGGCCAACTTAATCCACATGCACAGTTTTTTGTACCAAAAAATGCAAATAAAAGTGAAATGTTGGGTGAACCACAGTCTCCAGGGTTGGTTGTCAGGCCTAAACACACAGCTGTGACACAAATGGACTTCAGACCTGCAACAAATATTCAAGCACAAGGCACACAAATGGTTCATGATGCTCAACAGTTTGGATGTGAATCCTATCTCAATCTAGGCGGCAACCATAACACCCAAAATGATATTGTAAACATCATGCAGCGTCAGAATGACATCACAACATTGCTGGTTCAGCAAAATTTAGCATCTGCTCTGCCAATAAGAGATATTCATGTGTTTGATGGTGATCCGCTGCAGTTTCAATCCTTTATCAGAGCTTTTGAAGTTGGCGTAGAAGGAAAAACAAATAATTGGAGTGACCGCCTGCACTTTTTGGAACAGTACACCAGGGGTCAGCCCAGGGACCTGGTGAAGAGCTGTCATCATCTCCCCCCTGCTCAGGGCTATCAAACAGCTAAATCCCTTCTCACCGAGCATTTTGGAAATGAACATAAAATTGCTTCAGCATATATGGACAAGATTCACAACTGGCCACCCATTAAAACAGAACATGTGGAAGCACTGCAATCGTTTTCACTCTTTCTTCGAGGTTGTGCAAATTTAACACAGCAAATTGTGTACATGAAGGAGTTGGATATGCCATCCAACCTCAGAAGCATTGTCTTGAAACTGCCCTATAAGTTAAGGGAAAGATGGAGGACGGTGGCATGTGATCTGCAGGAGCAAAGAGGACAAGTTGTGTTCACTGACCTTGTGACCTTTTTGGAGAAACAAGTCAAGATTGTTTCTCACCCCCTTTTTGGCAACATTCAAGATTCACAACCTGCCAGCCACAATAAAGCCCCCAACACAGATTATGCAAATCAAAGGAAAGAAAGAAGCACATTTGCCACCAGCATCACTGCAGTGAATGAAGGAGATAGAAGCTATGAGGCCAACGAAAGCATATCCTCTTCTACTGAAGGTAACATCAAATGCTGTTTATTTTGCCAACAAACAACTCACTCGATGGAGAAATGCTCACTCTTTAAGATGAAGATGCATCAGGACAAGATATGCTTCATAAAGGAAAAGGGGATTTGTTTTGGTTGCCTAAAGCCTGGCCACATAAGTAAAGACTGCAGGAGTCGCTTGGATTGCAATGTGTGTCAGATGAAGCATCCCTCAGTACTTCACATTGAGACAAAGGATAGAGGTACATCCTTTAAAGAAATACAAGCATCTGTGAGTTCTCCACTAAGCATTTCACCTGGGCAGCCTCAGACATGTGGGCATATAGGGGCCGGTGATGAGGACAATACTATCTTTTCCATTGTTGCAGTCAAAGTTAAAGCCCACATGAGTAACACAATTGTGCAGACGTATGCATTTCTGGACCCGGGGAGTTCCGGTACATTCTGTACAGGCAGTTTGGCAGAAAAGTTGGGCTTGAAAGGCAAGCCAGCCAACATCCTACTAAGCACAATGGGCCAACAAAGGATTGTGAGCACCACCATATTGACTGGTTTGAAAGTGTCTGGTATGGATTCCAATGATTTTATTGAGCTGCCTAATACCTTAACTCAAAATACTATGCCGGTGTCAAGGCTGAATATTCCACGTCAAGAAGATGTTGAAAAGTGGTCTTATCTGAGGAATGTAAAGCTTCACAATATTGATGCAGATGTGGATTTGCTCATCGGCACTGATGCAGCTAAAGTGATGGAACCCTGGGAGCTGATAAACAGCCCAGGCGAAGGACCATACGCAGTCCGAACAAGGGTCGGCCGGGTCATTAATGGACCACTTCGTGGTGGAGATAACAACCAAGTGAAGACTGGCTGCTCTGTTGTTACAACAAACTGTATCTCTGTGACACACCTTGAAGAAATGCCCATTAAAAGTACAACAGACATGAAAAAGGGTCATTACTGCAAAGACTTACCTTTGAGAGAAGAAGACCCTGTGCTACAAAATAATCGCTGTGCCCAGCGGCTCCAGGGTTTGAAAAATAAATTTGAAAAGGATATAAAGTTTAAGCAGGAGTTGTGGAGAAGAAGCGTGAAGTGGGATGAACCAATCCCCCCCCTTTTCTTTAAACAATTGTCTGATTGGCTCAATGATCTCCCAAGAGCTAGTGGATTCAGAGTAGAGCAATGCATTAAGCCTAAAACCTTTGGAACATCTGTGACAGCACAAATTCACAATTTGTCTGATGCCAGTGAGGCTGGGTATGGCACAGCGTCCTATCTGAGACTGGAAGATGGAACAAATCCGATGCAACTAAGAGGAGAAACAAGAGTGAATACTAGTGTCAAATACGCAGATAATGCCACAAACCACATGCTGTACAGACCTCGACAGAAATACTGGATCAGTATTGCCAGTAATGCATGCAAGAAGGACAAAGCAGGGCTTATCAAAGAAGAAACTTCTCTCAAGGAGATGTTGTCATCATTGCTGACGCTACAGCCTCAAGAGGATCCTGGTTGAGTGGCAGAGTTCTTAGAACAAGGTCGGACTCCAAAGGATTGGTCTGCTCCATCTTCATCCAAACCAAGGTGTTGGAAAGACCTGTGACCAAGATATGCCTTCTCCTGGAGGCTACGGCATAAGACTATGGACAATATTCTTTCTTTTTCTCCATCTATCCTGTCTTCAATCTTTATTGTTCTCTTTCAGCACAACCCATCCAGCTATCGGGAAGAAGACAATAGAATATAGTCTAAGACTTAGGGGCAGATAGAGAGAATAGCTCCCCTTATGGGTTTAAGTAATTGTGTGTTTACACTTTCCCCAATTAGGGGCCAGAATGTTGGAGCTATTCATTTGTCCGATTGATTATAAAAACATTTATTAAGTTTTTGATTTGATATAAAATAGTTTGATTATTTTATGTTTATTTTCTTGTTGTATTACATTACAGTTAAAGTTAATTTGAGTTTGTTTATACTTTACGTTTGCAATTAGTGGCCAGCTGTGGCGCACCAGGTGCCTATATATAGAGGTGGGCGGGCACAAGTAAGATAGGCACTGGGTAGGGTCATGGTTTTTTACCAGATACAGGAGAGAGACAAATGTGCTTTGTTTGCTTGTAACATCCAGACAATAAACCATCAAAAACACAAAGTTCCCGACTGGACAGTGGACTCTTTTTCCCTACCCTGCGTACGATTCGTCCCCCCAGTGCCTCAGTGGCCATTTTTATTACGTTGTTTTGTTTGATTTCTTTATTTTCAAGTTATTGTTTTATAGAGGACAAATGGCCAATACAGACTGTTTCAGGTGCCATAAACAAGGACACTACGCGAGGGAGTGTAAGGAAGGAAGGAGAAGAGAGGGAGGTGGAGGTGAGGAGCGGCAGGAGGAAGGAGAGAGCGAGGACGAGGTGGAGGGCGGAGGAGCGGAGAACGCTGATGCGGAGGGCGGAGAGGAGGTGAGCGGGGCGGTGACAGGCGGTGCGGTGCTGAGCGGAGAGGAGACGAGCGGAGCGGCGGTGGAGCAGGGAGGAGACGGACGTGGCGGTGAAGGCGAGCAGGTGGACGAGGCGGAGAGCAGCAGTGGGGGGGTAATTGAGGAGGAGGAGAAGCAGACGGGAGAGGTGGAGATGGTAGTGGGAGAAACTCCAGAGCAACAGCTGATCGGGAGCAGTTTTGACAGTGTTATGAGGAGCTGTCGGGCTATGGTTGGAAGTGGAGAGGAGGACGATGCCGATAAAGACGAGCCAGGGGAGGGAGACTGGGAGTCTTCCTTGGGCTCTGAAGGTACAGACAGTGAAGAGAGCGGTTTAACAAGGTTTGTGGACTTGAGGAAGAGGCCACAGGGGAGGAGGAGTGAGAGGAAGGTGGAAAAGAAAAGAAAGAAAAAGAAAAAGTGAGTTGTATTTTGTTTTTTGTTCTTTTTCTTATGATTAATATAATTTCTTTTAATGCGAATGGGCTGAGGAGTACACAAAGGAGACAGCAGGCCTTGACAGTTTGCTCAGCCGACATTATGTGTTTACAAGAGACACATTGGGATATGGAATGCATGAGAGAGATTGAGAGAGAGTGGATGGGAGAAATGTTTGTAAATAATGGGGGGGCGAAGTGCAGAGGGGTGGCGATACTAGTGAAGAGGGGAGTGGTTGAGAATGTGAACAAGTGTGATGATGATGGGGATGGGAGAATTATAGGGATTACTTTTGAGCACATGGGGAGAATGATCAAACTACTTAATGTGTATGCACCGAATGAGGAGAAGGAGAGGGTGTTTTTTTTTCAAACGCTGGGGGGAATGTGTGAGGATGAATGTATTGTGGTGGGTGACTTTAATGTGTGGTGTGGAAGCAGGGCTGCCAAGTTTCACCAAAAGTTTGGAGTGAGATTTTTTTGGCCGAGGGACCCAAAACCGTGTCCTCTTTCCCACCCAATAATTTTTGCTAGTGTCCTGCAAGTTTACATATTGTTCATAATAAATCAGAAATAAAAGACAATTAGAAAATGTGATAAAACATCAAAAATCTTATTAAAATAAACGAATTCATGAATTGCAAAGTCGTAGGACAGGTTTTAATTAAACATTGGGTGTGGACATATTATAAGTGGGGGTCTGGGGGTCCCCCCCCCAGAACATTTTGAGCATTAAACACTTAATTTCCTGCATTCTGGTGAATTTTTATGAAGCAATGTGTGCCTTTTCTGCAATAATTTTTATGTAAAGTAAAAGAGAACATTCAAGGTTTTGCTGACACAAATTTAATTGAATAGCCTACAATGCATGTGTAGTGCTTTCAAATATCTCCTGTAGCCTATTGTTAAAACATTTGGTTAAACTGTAATAAAGGTAATTATTCTATATCATGTCTACTATTGAGGGTTGAGTGGCTGGTGGTATTTTACTAGCAGCATTAGGCTTTATTCAAAGAAGAAAACAATTAGGGAACAGTTCAACACCAATGCAAACTACTAAGCTAACATAAAACATCTGGGTTACTTGGTCCCTCCTCTTAGGCTACCTTGATTTGTGTTATGAAAAGTGCTATAAATGTGCAATACATAGGCTACAGTTCATTACACAGAAGAATAAAAGCATTTTTATTGGCGGATGAGCCATTTGTTACTTTGCAAACCTAATTTTCAAACTAAATTACCAAAAACAATATACAAAACGATCCAAAGATCTTCTGAATTTACTTGAGTGAGATTGAAGGGTTAATATGTTTGATGCATGCGCGCTCACCGGCCGGCGGGGACACAATTCTTATCAGCGGTAACTTGGCACGCTATCAACACACACCTCGGAAGAGAAAGTGCGGGTAGGGGGCTCGCCTCCCGCTTCGAATGCACAGTGCACATCAAAGCATAACGTTAACGCGCGTGCAGAAAGAGGATGTCACGGAACTCAGTCCGTTTAGGTTTTCAAAATAAGACTTTCAAAGTAAAAGTACAAAAAAAAAAAAAATTACTGGGATTAATTTCTCTGCGTGAGAAATTGGAGGTGTGGCGTTGTGAGCGTGTGAACTGGTTGATATGCGTGTGTCTCACGGCCAAAGCGTGAGACTTGGCAGCTCTGTGTGGAAGGCTGGATGTGTCTGTGAGTATGGCTGTTTCTCAATTCGCGTTCTTTTCTGTACTTGTGAACTTGCGTTCTCGTAAAACGTCATCAACCGTAGCCCAAGTACTGTTCCAATTCAAAGTTCGCATCAAGTCAAGTACCCGGAAGTGTTCCTGATGTGTTCTTCAACTGGCCATTCTATCGAGGATGCATCGGTGGTGACTTGTGTGGACTTGGGGCCGTTAGATATCCCAGAATGCATTTCGCAGCGTAGTAGCAGAGCAAGGAGGCAGAGTTGGCAGAGGCGGACAAGGCGGAGAAACCCACAACTGTAAGCATAATTATTACAATTTTACAAATACTACTTTTGTTTCAGAATACCGGTATGTTGTTTTGAAGTTTTTATTAGATGATAATTTAATTCTCCAACCTGTCAAATCCTACTTAGCTCCGTAAACGTCCGACTGCTAGCTTGCCCAGCTGTCCGGGAGGATTTCTAGCTTCCCCCGCGGGACAGCTAGCTTGCCCCGGGGGGATTTCTAGCTTACCCCCCGGGACAGCTAGCTTGCCCCGGGGGACTTCTAGCTTCCCCCCTGGAACAGGGACAGCTAGTCCCGTTTGGGGGTGCAAAGTTGTGGTTCATAACCGTATGGTGAATTGCCCTAATGTGGGACACTGCTTAACCTGGGATACCTAAGGTCCATCGCATTTATCTCCTATTTCTGACACATGTTAATAGATAATATTGTTGTCAAATCAAAGCAGGGTTCCCTGTGATTGAAATCACATGAATTCACAAATCAATGCTAAGGCTCTACATTTGAATGGTATATGTATTGGTCAAATGTATTGGCTTGATATGTTAATATATTACATAATTGTAATTGCAAATACTGTCCTCACCCTATGTTTTTTATGTATACTTTATTATACTAGCTATGTTTTTTGAGCAAATTGTTTTGATAGCAACAGTGTTTTTTATATTTTACATTCACATGTATACTGGCAAATTCAGTTACAAATTGACTTCAGGAGGCAAGAGTTTCAAGAAGAAAATCGCTACTTTATTTAGCATTAAAAACAGAAGATGTCTGCTGAAAGTTGACTCATTCAGCATCAAGTCTTTTATAGACTTCAAACATGGTTAAACTCAACATGCCAAGCAAGTTAAAATCAGCTAATTTAAATATTAAAAACTGTACACAGAGGAGAATAAAACATGTCATTACAAATATGTACATTTATTTACAAAGCTAGGAATATTTACAAACCATGTTCTTATTATTATCTCCAGAGACCTAAGGAAGATGGCCCACCAGCATGTTCTGATGATCCCAAACGACCTCTCCACAATGTTGCACCCTCTGGCCTTTTTTACTGGGCTTCAATATGACCTGGTAATCAAAATTCACATGGATGGGTGGCGGTAGAGCCTAATGATGGCCACGGGACGCTGCAGGCAGGAGTACCCTCCATCACCCAGCAAGAAGTAGGTGGGTACAGGGCCTACTTGTAGAACGGGGAACGCCGGAGCACGAGAGCATCATGCACCGACCCCGGGTTCCCGATGTAAATGTCTATACATTTGCTCTTAGCATCACAGATACCCTGCAGGATGATGGAAGTGAAGAGCTTCCTGTTAAAGTAGCTTTTCTTCTGTTCTGCAGGTGGCAGAACTCTGACATGGCACCCATCAATGCCCCGGCAGCAGATCTGAAGGCCGAGCAAACCCTGCCCCCACCTCCTCCATCTCCTCTGGCTTGGGGAAATGGATGACCCGATGGAGGATGGCCTCCACCACGCCATGGACCGTCACCCTGCACAACGCACCACAGGCCAGCTTGAATTTGGGACGCTGCTGGCCTTGCTGCCCCGGCCGGAAGAAAGCCCATGGATGGAGCCATGAGGTCGAGGTGCTGATGGGGGTAGCCTGTCGAAGCTATCCCTGGAGAGGCTGAAGGCTGGCTTCAGGTCCCCCTCCAGAAAAGAAGACAGCCAGGATAGGCACTGGGGTGTTGAGCTTTGTGTACAGCTGTGAGCTGCTTCTAAAAATAATAATAAATATATTTTTAACATCGTTGATTCAGTTATTTACTATTTATATTATTTATGTTTATTGTGTGTGTGTATATATAGCCCTGGAAAAAAATTAAGAGACCACTCCAAATGTTCAGTGTCTCTTGTTTTATTTTTAAGAGGCATATGTTTGGCTTAAAATGAACATTTTGATTTTATACTATAAAGTACTGACAACATTTCTTCCAAATTCACAATTAAAGTATTGTCATTCAGACCATTTTCAATAAGTAATTTAGAGATAAGAAATTTTAAGAAAAATCCGGACTGGTCTCTTAATTTTTTCCGGCGCTATATATATTTACTATTGATAGATAGATATACCAGTATATGCCATGCTTATTTGTTTCTTTTAAGTACAATCAATTGCAATTATGTATTTAATATGTATTGTCTGCTAAGAAGTGTTAAAGTCTATCAGAATTAAAAAAAACATTAAACATTTTACTTGTTTGATCAGTAAAGGGCCTATGCATTATTACATGCCTAGGTTTTTTTTAAACATTTTAGCCTGTTATATATGTTGTGTGTAGCTTTAAGGGGCTTCAACTTTCCACCCTGTGGTAAAATGATAATTCACTCATTACAGTCAAGTGTATTTATCAATATTAAACGATAAATTGAAAGGTTAAAAACAAGCCATAACAATAAAACACATACGACGTGAGATAGACAACTGAGGAGGGCTCGTCTCCACCGCATCCCAGCTCTGTAGCACAGTTAACGAGCCGAGGTGATGACGCCATCGAGTCCGCTGCCGTTCCAATTGCAGGTGCGTGCTCCCGTTCTCGGAAGTTTGTACTTAGAAGTCCGGACTTGCAAGTTCGAACTTCCAAGTCCGCAAGTCCGTACTTTGTGTACTTGGAATTGAGAAACGGCCTATGTGTTTTAGGAGTGACTCGTCAAGAGGTGTGCTGAAAGAGTTGATGAAGGAGAGAAAGATGATGGATGTATGGAGAGAGAGGAATCCGGAGGGCAGGGTTTTTTCAAGAACTCAAATAGTGGCGGGTACTTTAAAACAGAGTAGGATAGATTTAATTCTGAGCACAGGGGGGTTGGTGGATAAGATAGGCACAATACAATATAACACAACTACTCTGAGTGATCACAAGGTTTTAAAGTTCAGTATAGGGAGTACAATGCAGAGGAGGGGGGGAGGAGTGTGGTGTCTGAATGGTGAGTTACTGAAGGATGAGAAGTATAAAAAGAGAGTGAGAGATTGCTTGAGAAGGAGAATGGATGAGAGAAAGGATGAAGAAGACATTGGTGCGTGGTGGGAGAGTGTGAAGGCAGAATGTAAGGCGATAAGCATAAGATACAGCAGGCATAGGAATAGGTTAGAATGGGAAAAGGAGAGGAGGCTAAAGGAAGAGCTAGAGAGAGAGACGGCTCGGGTGGATGTGGGAGAGAGTGATTTGAGGGAATATTTAAGGATTAAAGATGAGCTGGGGGGGATTGAGCTGAGAAGGTGTAATGGGGCGATTGTTAGGAGCAGGGCTAGGTATGTAGTTGAGGGTGAGAAGTGCACAAAATACTTTTTAGGGTTGGAAAAAAATAAGCAGAAAAGGAATTATTTAGAGATGGTTGTGGGGAGGGATGGGGAAATGATAACAGATTTTGTAGGGATAGCTGAGAGAGTGCAGGAATTTTACACAGATTTATTTAGGAAAGAAGAGACAGATGATAGGGATGTAGATCTGGTTTTAGATAAGGTGAGAGCTAGACTGAGTGAGGGGGATAAGGAGAGTTGTGAGGGGGAGATTGGGGCAGGAGAAATAGAGGCAGCAATAGCAGGGTTAGGGAGAAACAAAAGTCCAGGGATAGATGGGATAACAGGGGAGTTTTACAGAGAGTTTAGACAGGAGTTAGTGCCAGTGTTGGAAAGGGTATTCAGGCAGATAGAGGAGACAGGGGAGATGTTAGATAGTATGACGATGGGGATAGTTAGCATTATTTATAAGAAAGGGGATAGAGGCAGGTTAGAGAATTACAGGCCTCTGAGTATGCTAAATAGTGATTACAAAATACTGGCAAGGGTGTTAGCTAATAGGATAAAGGGGGTTATAGGGACGGTGGTGGGAAACACACAGGCATACAGTATACCAGGTAGGGACATAGCAGACACAGTTAGCAGCGTTAGGGACACCATAAAGCACATGAAGGGACAGAAAACAGGGATAGTTTTGAGTTTGGATTTAAATAAAGCTTTCGATAGAGTAGATCACAAATATGTATACAGGGTGTTAGAGACTATGGGCTTTGGGAATGGGTTAATTGGGTGGATCAAGAGAATGTATGATAGAGCTGTTAGTAGGGTTGATTAAGATAAATGGGATAATCACAGACAGTTTTAGGTTAGAGAGGTCAGTTAGGCAGGGTTGTCCGTTGTCGGCTCTGCTGTACTCTCTGTCGGCAGAGCCTTTAGCGGCACTCCTGGCACAAAATGGTGACATTAGGGGCATAGGATTACCAGATGGGAACACAAGTCTGTTATACCAGTACGCGGATGACACCACAGTTACAGTAAAAGATAAGGAAAGTGTAGGGGAAGTATTGAGGTGTGTGGAGCAGTACGGGAGGGCTTCGGGGGCAAAGGTGAATATAGAGAAGTCTGAAATAATGTATGTAGGTGGAGATAAGGTTGGGAGGTGTGAGATTGAGTTGAAGGAAAGGAAGGATTATTTTAGGGTACTAGGGGTCAATCTAGGGATAGCAGATAAAGAAGGGAGAGATGTGCAGTATGAAGGGATAATGAATAGCATTAAGAAAACATTGGGCTTTTGGAAGATGAGGGGTTTAAAATTAAAGGGGAAGGTCATTGTGGTGAATGGATTAGTGATGAGCAAACTTGTGTATGTTATGAATGTGTTGGATGTGCCTGAGAAAGTGAGTAAGGAGGTGGGGAGAATGGTGAGTGAGTTTCTGTGGGGGGGAAAGGGTGTTAGAATAGCAAGGGAGGTTCTGGAGAATGATTACAAGGGGGGTGGGTTAAAGTTGGTTAACCTAGAGTTGAAGAAGAGAGCACTAAGGGTGAAGATGGTGTTAAGGTATTTAAAGAACCAAAAAGATCATGTCTGGAAGGTTTTTTTGAAGGAGGCTATACACAGGTGTGGAGGGTGTGGGGAGAGTGGAGTGTTTATACAAATGAAGAGGGGCATGCTAGGTGATGTGAGTGAGTTTTATAAGGAGATGTTGGTAGCATGGGGAGAGTTTGTTTGTAAGGTCAAGTATGGGTGTAAGAATGGGCAGCAGGTGTGGCAACAGCCAATATTTATGAATCCTCAAATTAAATATGAAGGGGAAATGTTGTACAACAGGGTTATCTGGAGGGCGGGGATCAGGACAATTAGGGATTTAGTTTATGAATATGTACCAGGGTTTATGAGGGCACAGGTAATAGTGGATATGGTAAGGGAGAGGGAGGAGGAAATGTGGTTGGGAACAGCAGAAGGGATTATGGAGAAAATAAAGAATGGGATGCCGAGGGAATGGAGGAGTATGATTGAGAATGGGACTGGATCAAGTGAGGGAGGGGAGGTGGAAATGTATGTGGGGGAAAGTGAGAAGAGGGTGTGTGTGTTGAGTATGAAAACTAAAATGATATATGCGTGTTTGCGGGGGAAAAGGAGAGAAAAGACCAGCAGGAGAGAAAGCATGGGAGAAAGTGATGCGTGAAAGTGACATGGATGTGGGAAAAATCTGGATGAATCTGAGAGTGAAGTGGAATAGTGTTGAATGTGAGAACTTTGATTTCCTTTTACGTCACAATAGGGTGTTTAACAATTTAGTTATCAGTAAGTTTGACGTGAATGTGAGGAAAGAATGTGATGGTTGTGGAGTAGGTGTGGAAACGTGTATGCATGAGTTTTTTGAGTGTGCTGGATTGAGAGTTTATTTTGAGAAAATGAAGGAATTGATTAATCGATGTTGGAAAGGGGAATGGGTTAAGAAGATTGAATGGAGAGAGTTGTGGTTGTTTGGTGTGAATGGAAAGGTGGGTGAATGCAATGTGTCGCTTTTAAACTACGTGCTGAGCCATGCAAGGTTTGCTGTCAAACTGCGAAGAAACTTGGCCCATTATGAGAAAAAATCAGTTGAGGTGTGGAATGTGTTTCAGTGTATGGTGAAAAGGGATGTTAGCACTTTGTATAGATATGTTAGCATGGGAGACTTTCTTAGTAGTTTTGTGGAGGGGAGCACATTCATTGTAATTGGGGATGATGAGAAGCTGATATTTGATTTTGGATAAAATGTATTGGTTATAGTGTGCTGAGATTTTTGTGTGCACTATGTTTGTTTGGTTTTGATATTGGTTTGTTTATTTGGTGGGGGGCCTGTAGGCTGGAGGCTCGCTAAGGGTCTGTAGGTGGCCTCACTATTTTTGTTTTTGTTTATTTTGTTTCTTTAATGGTCATGCCTGTGGACTTTCCTTAGGTCTGCAGTTGTCCTCACTAACCTTGGTTTGTAAATGCAATTTTTGTTATTTCACTTCTCTTCTGCTAATGGTGGGAACAGATAGTGTCTCTATTTTTTTTGTATTAAAAAGTGAATAATGTAAGGATGCATAACATGTAATGTACTTTTTGATAATAAAAGATAAAAAAAAAAAAAAAACCGCCCGATCTCGGAAGCCAAGCAGGGTCGGGCCTGGTTAGTACTTGGATGGGAGACCGCCTGGGAATACCAGGTGCTGTAAGCTTTTTTGAAGTTGAAAAAAGCGTTCATTTTGATCAATTAGGAGGTAGAAACATCAAACATAAAAGGCCCACTTGCTCACTCTGCCTTTGCTTACGGCCACACCACCCTGAACACGCCGTCTCGTCGATCTCGGAAGCCAAGCAGGGTCGGGCCTGGTTAGTACTTGGATGGGAGACCGCCTGGGAATACCAGGTGCTTTAAGCTTTTTTGAAGTTGAAAAAAGCGTTCATTTTGATCAATTAGGAGGTAGAAACATCAAACATAAAAGGCCCACTTGCTCACTCTGCCTTTGCTTACGGCCACACCACCCTGACGCCCTCTAGTGTTTGGGAGTGTGACGGCAGTTTGTTTTTTTGAGAAGCACACGGTGCAGAAAGTTTGGCTGCGTGCATGGTCTCTATTCAGAGGGGAAAAAATAGTTTGAGAACCGAATTAAGTGAGATTTATCATCCCCCACGGTCTTTTGACTGCTTCGGGATCGTTTTTCGTTGGTTTTTTGTTTTGGTTTGTTTTGTTTTGTTTGGTTTCTTTTCACCTGTATCCAGTTATCGCGGTTTATACCCGTTGTGGCATGGAGCGGGGCCTAGCTACGGTGAGGCTGCCGAGGGAGAAGAGTGCTGGCGGGGAGCGAGCTGGAGAGGTGGGAAACATGGCCGTGGGAGGAAGAGGAGAAGGCGGCGAGCTAGCTAAAGCTGGCGGGAGGAGAGAAGAGAGCAGAGACATGACGGTGAAGTCTGGAGCAGCGGGGCCGAAAGGGGCTACCGGCCCGGACACTTTTGAGAAACACCTGACAGTCTGTGTCGAGCAGACGGGGGAGACGGTGACAGTTGGGGAGCTGATGAAAGCGATGGCGGCGCTGTGCGGCGGGCTGAATGGCTGTCGGGCGCTCCCGCAGGGCAAGCTTGAGGTAACGTGTGCTAGCAACGAAGGGAAGCAGCACCTGCTAGATGGATTCAAGATAAGAGACACTAGCATTAGCGGGAAGGAGCTAAACAATAATGAAATGGTAGTATCCTTCTTGAACATACCTGTCTATGTACCGGACAGCGAAATAATTGACAAGCTTGTCCTGTGGGGCGTCCGGCCGCTCACAGCGATTAAAAGAAGGATGTGGCCGGGCACCAATATCGCGGATGGGACAAGGATTGTGCGAGTTAAGTTCACCGAACTCGTACAGTCCTTGCCATACTCAACCAAGTTCCAGACAGCAACCGGGAGTGAATTCTTCCGGGTTATCCACGACCGGCAGATGAAGGTGTGTAGGAACTGCATGCAGCCCGGCCACATCCTAAGAGAATGCCCCAGCTTCACCTGCCACTCGTGCAAATGAACTGCCCTCGCTGATCGACGAGGAGGAGAAGGAGCTCGAGGCGGGCCAGCCGGTAGCCTGGAGCCTGGCGGTGGAGCCCAGCCAGGGCTTGCCTCAGAGACAGAGTGACACAGGGGGGAGAAGAAGGAGAGAACTGCGGGAAGGGGTAAGGATTGACGGGGGGACAAAAAGTGTGAGAGGGGCTCTGGGGAATGTGGAGGGGGGGGGGGGGGGGGGGGCTGAGGATGTAGTGGAGGAAACAGCGAGGGAGGGGAGCACGGACAGTGAGATGGATTTAGAGGAGTTGAGGGAAGCCAAAAAGAGGGTGTCTGGAAAGCAGAAAACAGAGGGGAATGGGAAAAAGAATAGGAAAAGCTTGAGCTAATGCAGTATACAGGATCAATGGCTAAGACTGGCTCTTTTTTTTTTATTTTTTTTATTTTTTGTTTGTGTTAAAATGGCCCTAAACATTTTTTCTTTAAAAGTGAACGGTCTGAGGACTGAGGAGAAACGTAGAAGCGTCTTGGGTTTGAAAGCAGATTTTCTGTGTTTGCAAGAAACTAGATGGGATACAGCTCTGTTAGAGAAGAGCAAAAAAGAGTGGAATGGGCCTATTTATTTTTCAATGGGGACTCTCAGGGCCAGGGGAGTGGCAATTTGCCTTAAAGGGGATAGAGCGTCCGGGATTAATTTGGTACACGGGGATACTGAGGGGAGGCTGTTAGTCTTGGATTGCATTTTTGAGGGGCGGGCGTTGAGAATTATTAATATTCATGCTCCCAACGAGGAGAAGGAGAGGAGTGCCTTTTTAGTAGGCCTAAATAAATGGTTGTAACACCAATTGTGTGATCATAGGGGACTTTAATGTTGCCATGACAGAGAAGGATGTTTCGAAAAACAACACTTTTAGGGGGGATTGTAGTAGGAACAACTTAAAAGAGCTAATGGAGAATAATCAGATGACAGATTTGTGGAGAATGTTGCACCCCTGGGAAAGGTCCTTTTCCAGGAGGCAGGTGGTTAGTAAAACGCTCAAGCATGAGTAGAATTGACTTTGCTTTAGTTAATAGTAGATGCATTAGATGGTTTAAAAAAATTGAGTATAGAAGCAATACTTGGAGTGATCACTCAGGGGTTTTTTTTGGAGGTGGGAGGGGGAGATGGGAGGGTAAATAGAGGGTTGTGGTGCTTCAATGCAAGCTTTTTGGGGGATGTTGTGTTTAAAGAAAATATGAGGGTCTTTTTGAAGAGAATGATTGATGAATGGAATGATGATGAAGGTATGAGTGAATGGTGGGAGAGTGTGAAAAAGAGAATCAAAAACAAATGTATTAGGTATGGCATAGAAAAAAGGAAAAAGCAAAATGAGGATAGCTTGAGAAAGCAACTTAATGATGAAATTAGAATATTGGATAATGAAGGGAATGGCTGTACTGAAAAATATATAGACTTAAAGGAGAAACTAACTGCCTTAGAGGTAGCAAAATGCAGAGGGGCTGCAATCAGGAGTAAGATTCAATACATGTATGAGGGGGAGAAAAGTACAGCCTTCTTTTTAGGCTTGGAGAAACAAAAGCAAATTAGAACTGAAATAAAAGAATTGGTAGATAATAATAAAAAAGTAGTAGTAGATAATGATGAGATATTAAAGATGGTTAAAAATGATTATGAAAATCTGTTTAAAAAGGATGTTTGTGATGAGGGGTGCGGCGAGGAAGCCCTTGCTGCCCTAAAAAGAACTTTAAGTGAGGAGGATAGAGATTGGTGTGATTTTGAATTTACGGAAAAAGAAATCAAAAGTGCCATTATGGGACTTAATAGAAACAGGAGCCCGGGGAGTGACGGTTTAACTGCTGAGTTCTATCAGGAATTTCAGGACATTTTGGCTCCCCTCTTTGGCAAGTTATTTAATTTTTTTGAAAACACAGGTGGGCTCCCTGAGAGCATGAAGTTAGGAGTAGTAACAATTTTTTATAAGAATAAGGGTGACAAGAACAACTTAGATAATTACAGGCCTATCAGCCTTCTAAATAGTGATTAGCAAAAGTACTGGCGAATAGAATAAGGGAGGTCATAGGGTCATTAATAAATAAAACGCAAGCTTATAGTATACCAGGAAGAGACATAGGTGATTCTATAATCGCTCTAAAACAGGTAGTAAGGGATATGGAGGGGGAGGGAGGTTTATGGCTAGGGATAGATTTAAATAAAGCATTTGACAGAGTGGATCAGGGGTTTTTGGGGAGGGTCTTAGAGAAATTTGGTTTTGGGCCTAGGTTGAGAGGGTGGGTTAGTTTGCTGTATGGGGGGGCGATGAGTAGAGTGAAATGTAATAGCTGTCTGACTGAAACCTTTTTAATTGAAAGGTCGGTCAGGCAGGGGTGCCCAATGTCTGCTCTTTTGTACACCCTTGTGGCGGAACCTTTGGCTGCACTAATAGCACAAGATGCTAGCATTAAGGGAGTGGGGGAACAAAATATTAAATTATCGCAATATGCGGACGACATCAATATAATGGTTAGGGACGAAAGCGACATAGACACTGTTTTGAAACATATAAAAACGTATGAAAGAGCCTCAGGGGCCAAAGTAAACATGGAGAAGTCAGAAATAATGGGGATGGGTAGGTTGAGAAACCTAAATAATAAGTGGGGCTTATAGTGGAGGATAAAAGGAAAGTGCTTGGTGTGTATGTTGGTTGCAAAGAGAATGAATGTGATGATGAGACATGGAAAGAAGTGATTGGGAAAATGGAATGAGTGTTGAACATGTGGAGGGCCAGAGGCCTGCTGCTGAGGGGAAAGGTGGCTGTGACCAATGCTTTAGTGATGTCACAGGTTACTCATGCCTTGAGCACTTGTGCACTTCCGTCCTGGGCTGAGCAAAAGATGGCTTTAGTTGTTAAAAACTTCCTCTGGCGCTGTAAATCCGCTAGCATTGCTCATAGGACCCTTATTGGGGTCAGAATTCAGGGTGGGTTAGGATTGGGGGACGTGCTCGCAAAAAGAACTGCGTTAAGAGCCAAATTGATAGGTAAATTTAGGGACGAGGGGCGGGATGTTTCCTGGAGGGGTCATTTCATGGGGTGGCTGCACAGCTTTGGACTCAGAAGTGAGGACAATCTGTTGCAGGCCCACCCCATGGCGGCTTATGCACATCTGCCGCGATTCTTCCAGGAGGTGCTCAACGCTTGGTACCTGTTGTTTGGGAAAACATCACTCGTATGCGAGACAAGAGCGTCTGTGATGAAGCTGCCTTTCCTCTCTAGCCCATATTTCAAGCAGGGGGGGAGGGGAGGGAGGGGGTGTGATTAAGTGCGTGGCATTGGAAAGGGCGGGTCTAGTGAGGGTGGGGGATATTGTGGATAGTGGAGGGAGGTTTGATAAAGAAAGAGTTGTAAGAATTTTGAAAGAAAAGAAAATAACTTACAGAAAAGCAGTGGTTGTGAAAATCTTGGAGAGAGTGGAGAAGTATGTAAGGAGTGAATGGGGGGACGGGTTTAAAAATAAGGGAGGTTTTGGGCAGGACGATGCGGTGGGGATCTCCCTGTGCCTGGGGGGGAAAACACACTCCATCACTGACGTCACAACAAAATTATGGTATAAGCAAGCATTAACACATAGAACGCAAAAGCCCACATGTGAGAGTAAATGGCAGGACACATATCCGGACATTACACCCAACATTTTGTGGCAGAACATGAACATACCGCACACACCGCATGCAATATTTGATCTTGATTTCAAGATAAGGCACAGGCGGATCTTCACCTGCATCGTCCTGCACCAAATGCAGAGGGGAGTGTATGGAAGAGAGTGTAAGGTGTGAGAAAGCTGATGAGGATGTGAATCATTTATTTTTGTATTGTGAGGAGTTGGAGGGATTTTGGGAAAAAATAAAGGGGTTGCTGGGTGGGTGTAGTGTGGGAGACTGTTGGGAGGATCGTGGGTGGGAATTAACAGTGCTACTTGGCGTGGACAAGAAATACAAAAACTGGGTGGTAATCAACATGCTGTTGGGCTTTGCAAGGAAAGCGGTTTTTAACAGAAGGAATTATGCATTGTATGAGAGCAGGAAGATGGATGTATGGAAACTTTTTGTGAATGAGTGGAAGAGACAGTTGAGAATGTTGTATGTGGTGGATGAGGATTTGTTTGTGGAGAGTGTGGGAATGTGTGAGGTGAGCGAGAGCGTGGTTGTGTGGAAGGATAGACAGGGCATCGTTTGGGGTTGATTTGGGTGGCTTAAATGAGGGTGGTTTCATTTTGGAAGTGGATAGGGGGGGGAGTTTTGTGTGGGGTTTTTGGTTTGGTGTGACAATTCAAATTGAGGGGTGGTTTATTTTTGTGGGTACGTGTACGAGGAAAGCTTCTGTGTTTGATGTCTGGTTTTGGGTTTGGGGTTGAGGGGAGGTTTAATTTTGTGGGTACGTGTACGAGGAAAGCTTCTGTTTTTGATTTCTGGTTTTGGGTTTGGGTTTGAGGGGAGGTTTAATTTTGTGGGTAAGTGTACGAGGAAAAAGATTCTGTGTTTATTGTCTGGGTTGTGGTTTGTGGGACTAAGGGGAGGTTTAATTTTGTGGGTAAGTGTACGAGGAAAAAGATTCTGTGTTTATTGTCTGGTCTTGCTTTAGGAAGGGGAGGTTTATTTTGTGGGGTAAATGTACTAGGGATTGTGTTGGTTCTCCATGTTTCAGGTTTGTTTTTATTTTGCAGACAGAGCCGAAAGGTCAAAAGGTCATTTTTGGGATGGGTTGATTTTGAGGGGGGCTGAACAGTTTTTATGTTTAGTCAATTGTTTGCTTGTTTTTTCAGAGGGAGGTTTAATTTGTGGGACTGGGTTTGTATTGTTTTGTCATAAATTAAATATGGAATAATGTAATTCGGAATGTATGAGGTTGCAAAAATGAAAAACATGAATGACTGAAAGAATGTGTATTTTGAATGAATGTTTTTTTTATGGTTTTCTGAATTTTTTTGCAAATGAGCAAAAGGAAGCATGAAATGTAAAACTGTATTTTTGATAATAAAAAGATAAAAAAAAAAAAAAAAACACCCGATCTCTGCCCTCTAGTGTCCGGGAGGATTGTTGGTTGTATCTTGAGGAAAGCACATGGGAAAAAGTTTGTTCTGTGGAGCTATTTTATTTTGAGGTAAAAAGAGATTGTTTGATACCCCAGAGAGGGGGTTATCATCCCCCACGGTCAATAGACTGCTGGGGGATCGTCCTTATTTCGAGTTTTTTGTTATTGTTTGAGAGAGCCCTCTCTATTTTTGATTTTCCCCGGCAGCTTTTGCTGTTTGGGGGACTTGGAGTGTGTTGTTTTTCTGTTTTGGATGGACAACATGGCAAAAGAGAACAGGATCGGCAAAAGGTACACGAGACAGGACACGGACAGAACTTATGAAATAACGCTCACAGTTATGGTTGAGATTGAGGGAGATGAGAGCATAACAATGGTGGAAATGCTCAATCAAATAAAAAAAGACTGCGGGGTTGTTTATGGGTGCAGATTTAAGGCTGCAAAACAGTACGAAATCACCATGAGAGACGCGGAAGGGAAGGACAAACTAATGGACGGGTTAAAAGTTAAAAACAGCAGGCTAACGGCGAGAGAGCTAAACAACAACGATTTGGTGGTTTCGTTTCTGGGGCTCCCCACCTACACAAAAGATCGGGAAATCCTGGACAAACTTACTGAGTGGGGGGTTTCTGCGCTCTCTCCCATTAGAAGGAGGATGTGGCCTGGGACGGACATAGCCGATGGGACAAGATTCCTTAAAGTTAAATTTAATGACCTTATCCAGTCACTCCCATACTCTACTAAGTTCAGTACAGGGGTTGGGATGGAGTATTTCCGTGTAATTCATGATCGGCAGGTTAAAGTATGCCGGAAATGCATTCAGCCAGGGCACATCCTACGTGAATGTCCGGAGTTTGTGTGTTTTAAGTGCCAGCGGCAAGGGCATTACGCCCGTGAATGCGACGAGGGAGATGGAGAAGTGAGTGGAGCGGAGAATGAAGGAGAAGCGGCCAGTGGAAGGGAGGCGAGCGGAGGAGCTGAGAGCCCTGGCCCTGGCTACGATGACGTCAGCGCGGATGAGATGACAACGAGCGGCGAGGCGGGGAGCGGAGCGGAGGAGAGTGTGGCAGGAAGCAGAGACGGTGCGGGCAGAGACGGCAAGGAGAGTGACGGGATGGTGGTGGAGGAGACACAGGAGAGTCAACTGATAGGTAGCAGCCTGGACGGGGCTGTGAGCCAACTGGTGGATGGGCGGAGTGCGTTGGCCGAGGGGACAGAAGGGTCCGGGCGCACGAAAGTCGCTGGGTCCTGGGAAGAGACTGACAGCGAGGGGGACAGCCTTAGCAGAGTGGCCAAGTAAGGAAAAGGCCGCCTAGGAGGAGAGCGAAGAAGGCCAGCAAGAAGAGAAGGTGAGTGCTTGATTTATGGTTTTTGTTTCATTTCAGCTTTTTGTTTTCATGATAAAAGTTAATTCATTCAATGCTAATGGGCTAAGGAGTACTCAAAGGAGACAGCACACTTGGAGAGTTTGCTCAGCTGACATTATCTGTTTGCAAGAAACACATTGGGATGTGGAGTGTGTGAGAGAAGTGGAAAAGGAATGGATGGGGGAAGTGTATGTGAACAATGGGGGAGAGAGGGGTAGGGGAGTGGCTATTTTAATAAGGAGGGGAGTGATTGAGAACGTGAGAAAGAGTGAGGATGATGGGGAGGGGAGGATTATTGGGATCACTTTTGAGCACATGGGGAGGCCAGTCAAACTTATAAACATATATGCACCTAATGATGAGAAGGGGAGGAGGGAGTTATTTACAAAACTGGGGCGTATGTGTGATGAGGAGTGTGTTGTGGTAGGTGATTTTAATGTGTGGTGTGGGAGATTGGATGCTTGTGCGAGTGTATGTTTTAGGAGCGATTCGTCACGGGGTGTCTTGAAAGGAGTTATGAGAGAGAGAGAGAGATATGATTGATGTGTGGAGAGAAAGGAATCCTGATGGGAGGGTGTTTTCTAGAGCACAGGTGGTGGCAGGTACACTGTAAACCCGAACTTGTTGTTTCAACTTAAAAATTCAAGTGTCCATGCTGCCTTGAAATTTTATGTCAAGACAACTAAGACAATAAGTTAACTCAAATAGATATTTCTAGTTGACTCAACTCCATCTTCAGTCCATATTACTTGAAACCTTTAGTTGACATAACTTTACCTTGAGTCAAAACTACTTAAATTCAACAGTTGATTAAACTTAAATAGCATTATAAGTAACATAAATTGTCTTGTTGATGTAACTACAAAACTAGTGAGATGTACTTACATTTATGAACTGATTGAAAACAACCCCCAATCAAGATGACATAAATTTATAAGTTGATTTAACTGCAATACTAGTGAGTTGTACTTACATTTATGAACTGATTGAATATAAACCTAAATCAAGTTTACATACATTTACAAGTTAATTTAACTGATGTACTAGTTATTTGCACTTACCAATATCTTAAATACTCTATTAAGATCTACTTACATTTGTAAGTGGATATGATTTCTCTTTTTAACCTGTAAAAACATTGCTCACTACATATTATCTGCGTACATCACATTTCATTACGTCTAAGGATTTTTTTTCAAAAGAGTAAATGACGAGCCTTTACACCAGAGATTTTGGCAGTCACAGACCAACAGTTTTATTGTAGGCCTACCTTTTTCTTACTGAAGATGAAATCTTCACATATGAAAAAACAACAGTAACAAGTTACAACTGTACCGACACATGTCATCAAAATAACAAATCTGTACTGTTCAGGATTTTTACAGCCCTTTTCTGCATATATTATTTGGTTACCAATTATATTATGCACACATATTCGCCAAATACTTGTTATTTTAATGAATTTCTTATAGGTATCGATCCTAAAATAATTTCCTCCCCCAAATTTCTCCTACAGATTTGTATTGTGATAACATTAGTTGGGATTCAACAATTTGCTTTTACAAATAGTCCAACAAAACATAAAAAAAGGGATCCAGGGGGAAAACTAGCCTGAAAATATGCATTTCCAGTTGTAAATGACTACCAAAAATACATATCATATATAGGTGGTGTCAACTTGAAAAAAGAATAATTTGTTGCCATGCAACTATGTGGATTTACAAAAAGTGCATAAAAAATGTTCAGTAAGTAAACACAACCCAGAATTATCTGTATTGCTGTCCCCCACATCCAGACAGTGTCTAATCTTCTACAGCGGCCATTCACTTTAGACCTATTTTCATTCCACAAACCCATGAAGATGGTGAAATTTGGTTGTTACCAGAACACGGTAAACTCAGCTTGAACTCTTAAACATGCACGGTTTCAACAACTTAATTTCTTACAACATGAACCAATGCAGAACATTGCTTTGTTCAGATCGCAAACACCTAACCTTAAATGAGTCCAATTATCACTCAACAATGTTCACTTTTGGTCAGAAATGCGTATACTGTGCTTTTTAAGCTTACATTTTCTTCCTCAAGAGTCGGTTTTTTAAGCCATGAACCAAGGCAGAGCATTGCCCTCCACCAATGTCCATAAGCACCTTCTGAATAACTTCAAAAGTGTACCTAAGGCCCTGGGGTGGTCAATGTTAAGGGCAAAGAGCAGACCCATCAGCAGTGCCACAGCAGTTGGGAAATCACTAAGGCTTGGAAAGATGATCTCTTCCTCGAAGACCACTGCAAAACGGACCAGTTCATCAACCTGTGCCACCATGAGGATGCCGACTGCCATTCCCTTTGTCCAGTCCTCCTCTGCATCTGTGACCTACACAAAGTGAACAAATATGTTAAAAAAAGATAAACCTTTACTGATACCCATGGGGAATGTCAGGTTTCATAACATCAACAGCAGTAACAGATACCAATATTAGGGAGTGCACAATTCAAGTCATATTGGCCAATTCAATTTAAATTCCCCAAAAATGTAGACAACTTATTTTGTGATCCATTAAGTATGGTTCAAACACTTGTGACAAGATATATTGGAACTTTTCTTTAATTGTAATATGAATTGGGTGAAGTATTACAAATAAAACCATGTGGGACATTTTTAAACAGATTAAAGGCAGACTATGCAACATTTACGATAAAACAAATTAGAGTCACACTAATAATCCCTCAATGATCACTTCTGCTGCTCTAGAATGTGTGGTGCTGGTTTATCTGGTGTGGTCCGGTAAATTATTATTGAAAAACATACCTGTACTTTCTTGTACAGTGTGGACCCATCTTTTAAGTAGTGGGGGAGCCCCATCAAAACAACTGCCCTTTGCCTTTGGTTGGAACCCTGTAAAAAATAATAGACAACATACAGATGGGATGTATTAGACCAGAAATCAGAATATAATTCTAAGTGATGTTATATATTCTACTTAAAGGTGCAGTGTGTAATATGACATCACAGTGGTTGACACTAACGCTTGCCCGGGGCAAGTGAAAATAATGTTGGGGCAAGTTGATATTGCTTTTTGGTTGCCCGACCAGGCAAGTGGATTTTAGATGAGTTGTCAGTAGTCTAAGCTATTTATTCATGTGTTTTAGAGTCCGCAAAACAATTTTTTCCCGCTAACTCACACACAATAGATCGGCTATTGAGCAGCTGCGCGCGGCAGCCAGCAGCATCGCTCGCTCTCTCTCTCTCTCTCTCTCTCTCTCTCTCTCTCTCACACACACACACACACACACACACACACAACAGCCTGTGTGCGTGCAGTTTCGCTGTCTACGTTCCGAAAGCCGGCTCTATCCTACGGACCTGGTTCCGCTATATTCAAAACCCAGAAATCAATAACGTTTGAGCTTATCGATACCGCTATGGAGTCCAGTTGGTCACATGATGTAATTTTAAATATCGAGTAGAGTCGGGTCATCTTCCACTAATTAGGCCTACTTTGGCGAATTATTCCATCACTGGTCTGCTTCATAGACTGTAAAAGTGTTGTACCTTCGACTGTGTTGAAGAATCTCCTTCAACCCGCTTCAACTCTGTCTCCAAAAAAAAAAAAAATCCGTCCGCTGAGTCGCTGCCGCTGCAGATGGGCTCGGCACCGTCTCATCATTCATTCAAAGCAGCAGTGATCAACAAACGCAAACGAGAGACTGTGTAGCAAGTCCCGCAGTTAAAAAATGTGATAGTTTTTAAATCCATATTAACATCTGCAGGATAAGAACTAGTTGGCTTTAAAAAAAAAAATCGCAAACGGTTCAAATGTGATGTGTTCAGGTCGGCTCAGTAAAATGATTATTACAGGTCAATAAAATGACATCACGATGTGTTCAAAAGTAACATCAAGAAAAAAATAAATTTAAGTTTTTCGTGAGAAGCTTGCTTGAATAATACAGTTTGGGTGAAAAACTTGTTTCCCCAGCAATATAACATTATTAGTAGGCCTAAATATGGAATTATGACCTGTTTAAAGTCCTATCCTTAGCTCTTCTAATCTTATAAGCAATTAAAGCAATAATACCAGTTCTCTTAACAAATAGTCTAGCAGCAAGTGCTCAAAAAAGGCTTTAGTTTTCGAGATACCCCTACCCGAGGTAGAACAAACCTCAACAATGTTTTTTCTTATCTTTAGAATGTCCTGTTCATGAAACTGATCGTTGAGCATTTTTATCTTTGGGGGAAATGTGTTTTTTTGGTTATTCTTTAGAACTACCCCACTCCCTCAAAAAGAGCCAAATTAGGCCATTCCGAATAGGGGATATGTGACAAAAAAGTCCATAACTTGGGAATGCACACTCTTTTCTTCATCAGATTTGCTGAGGTACTAACCAGGTGTCTGTCCCACTTCACCAAAAAGTTAAAATGTAATTTAGCAAAACATTTATTGAAATAGGGTCCTGTATACATAGCTTTAGTTTAGACGGAAATTGTACTTTTGTTGTGATAGGAAAAGAGGGTTCCTTTACTTTTCTCTCACATATCACCAAAACATAAATCCCTACCAAATATACCATTTATGTGTTGTCTAGGATGCTATTGAACAATAACCAGTGGTTGTATGAAGATATCTATTACAGATAAATTTCTAATGAGATTTCTCTAGAAGTACTCCTGCACTGAAATAGCCAAATTTGGACATTACGAATGGGGGATAGGTGGCATAATAGCCTATAGTCCAGCAGATATGTGAATGCATTGTGCTTTGGCACACTGATAGAGCATGCCCTAAGGAAGATTTTTTTGCTAAAGGGCCATCGCCAATTTTTCCTATGGCGCCCACGGCGGCCATCTTTGAAAATGGGCAGCAGCAACTGTTATAATACCAGTAGCTTGGGTTGTAGAGCACCTAGGATCATGATTTTGGTGTCTAATCCTACATTTTCAAGGATGGACAAGGCAGTGGTGCTATTTAAAACATGCTAGAAAGTACCCAACTTCATATATCTGGCATTCAGGGAACTAAATTGTGGTAAAACCTTCAAATATTAGCGGAGTTATGCATATTTTCATGAATTACATAATCAGTTCATGAGTTGTATGCTGACCTTCTATGCTTACAAGTAAATGTCTATTTCAAAGCCTGACCAATACATCAGTTTAGCCTGTTTGAGTGGTGTAATTGCTATTATATCTGTGTAACCCACTCTGAGTAAGTCAATATTGCTCTAGGTTCCGAAGGAGCTAAGTGATATAAACAGTTACCACAATGAAAGTACCTGGCAAGGTAAGTTTACGAGAGCAGCCCCATCAAGTATGTTGACCTATGGCGTTGGATTTGTTCACTTGTGATGAAATCAGGTTCTCCAAACAGCCAACCAAGTCTGACTTGGTTCCAGTTCTTAGCTTGCCCATTTGTGACAATGCCAGTGGACATGCTTGGTTTTTCGTGCTAAAAAAAGTAATCCAGACTTCAATTATGTATCCGGGATACAATATAAAGCCTAGAGAACAGGGAGCAGTCACTCTTCAGGGATGAGGGCTGTTGTTGGGACCTGGACTTCTCTCTGACTGGAGGCCTGCTGAATAAAGGGAGGTTGTTCCTTTTGATGTTTTCTTTGGTTGGCTTTGTCTGGTTGACAGTGTCAATGACTGCTTCACCTGCAACATCCCTAGTATCAAGTACAAGAAGATCTACAGTGCTCTTTTCACAGAATGGATTGCCCATGTCTTCTACACTCACTGAACACTTCATTAGGTACACCTGTTGAATTGCTTATATGGACAAAAAGCTAATCTTCCAATCACTGGTCGCAACTCGATGCATTTAGGTATGTGGACGTGGTCAAGACAAAATGCTGAAGTTAAAACTGAGCATCAGAATGGGGAAAGGGGGGGTTTAAGCGACTTTTAAAATGGCATAGTTGATGGTGCAAGGCAGGATCGATCCATGCTTTCATGTTGTTTACTCCAAATTCTGACCCTACCATCTTACTTTCGCAACCAAATCAAGACTCATCAGACCAGAAAAGACTTTTCCAATCTTTCATTGTCCTGTCTTCTGCTGCTGAACCTTTGGTTGGTCGCGTTTTGTGTTCAGAGATGGTATTCTGTATACACTGGTTGTAACAAGTGGTTATTTGAGTTAATATTGCCTTTCTATCATCTTGAACCAGTATACCTATCCTCCTCTGACCTCTGACATCAACAAGGCATATTCATCCACACAAATGCCGCTCACTGGGTATTTTTTATTTTTCGGGCCATTCTCTGTAAGCCCTAGAAATGGTTGTGCATGAAAATCACAGTGGATCAGCAATTTCTGAAATACTCAGACCAGCACTTTTGGCACCATCAACATTTACATGTTTGAAGTCACTTAAACCCCCTTTCTTCCCCATTCTGATGCTCGGTTTTAACTTCAATAAGTTGTCCTGTCCAGGTCTACATGCCTAAATGCATTGAGTTGCTGCTATGTGATTGGCTGATAAGTTATATGTGTTAACAAGAAAATTAAGGGCTGTACCTATTAAAGTGGCCGGTGAGTGTATAGCGCTAGTTAGTTCTTTAACTTCTCTTGCAAACGCCAATTGTGCATGTTTGGTCTACTCGTGGTCCCTGGTGTCATTCGCCCTTCTCTTCTCAGTGGATGCCTCAAACTCTCCAACCACACTTGCCATCTCGGGGCCAGACATTATCCAGCATCGCAGAGCTGCAGGGTTCTCTGCAAGTCCCACAACACCACCGCTTGGTCAAAAGCTGAGAAGCAGTGTGTTGTTTTCTTCACAGCAAAGTTTCCTTTCAGAAACTGCTCATGGACATCAGGATGTGTATCCTACAGTGAAATCATGCCACACAAGTGGACTGGTATTCATCTGGCATAGTGGGTGTGTCCCAAAGCAAAGAACCAAAGCACGATCTTGGTCAGTGCATCTATATAGAGTAGGAAGTTGGCCTCTCTTATTGATTGCACATAGATCATTTACTCTATTTACAGCTGCAGGACAATGGACCAGAAGTGGAACTGGGGACATGACAAAGCTCTTTCACTACACCAGTCTTCCAAGGACAGAGGATTATGACTCTCCTCCTGTTCATTTATGTACTCGGTGAAAGCCCTCTGCAGGAGAAGATATAGGCTGCTGGCTGTGACCTTATGAACATGGCAGAGGCGTCACGTGACAGGCTTTCAGAAATGAATCTGCTGTCCCTGTTGTAGCAACTCCAGCTTGCACAAGTGCTCTACACACACTACCTTCCAAGATAATGCCAAGTACCTTGAGTGCTGCCATCTCAATGTGGAACCCACCAAACATCACAATAAAGTTATCTTCACCATGAGCTGCTGGCCAAGTCCACTGGATTTGTTTTGCCACTGCATACAGAGGTTGATCCAGAGTGATGATTGATACCTGACCAGGATTCATAATCTCCACTGCCTTCTTCACCACATTCATAGAATGGCTTATCATGGCGAACGGTTTTGGCTTGGTCATAGAAAAGGGGAAGTACACACTACATTGTGTAATTCTTGGTGTTAACAATGTTTTTATGCTTTAGTATGATTATTGTATAACATTTAAACAGAGTGAGATCCACTGTGAAGATCCCTCTCCATTGATGGCGAGCCTCCCAGTGTGATCCTTCCAGGCCGAGGAAACGACCCATGAAATACTCCACATGTGGTATGGCCGTACCAGTCGCCAGGATTCACACATCCATTGGACTACTACACACGTCCTTTCCAAGAACTGTCACAGGACCAGTTACAGCCATTTTAACAGAGAACCACTGACAGTGGATTAATTAACCGGAAGTGATCACCAAACAGACTGACTAAAAGGACTATTGACAACACTTGTTTATTTTATATGGCCCATGTTTTTATTTTCAAATGATGTATATGCATATGTGTTTTGGGTGTTACCTACAACTCTATGTGAGTAAACGTTACTGCTTGCAACTTACCTTGCCTGGTACTTTCATTGTGGTAACTGTTTATATCACTTAGCTCCTTCGGAACCTAGAGCAATATTGACTTACTCAGAGTGGGTTACACAGATATAATAGCAATTACACCACTCAAACAGGCTAAACTGATGTATTGGTCAGGCTTTGAAATAGACATTTACTTGTAAGCATAGAAGGTCAGCATACAACTCATGAACTGATTATGTAATTCATGAAAATATGCATAACTCAGCTAATATTTGAAGGTTTTACCACAATTTAGTTCCCTGAATGCCAGATATATGAAGTTGGGTACTTTCTAGCATGTTTTAAATAGCACCACTGCCTTGTCCATCCTTGAAAATGTAGGATTAGACACCATAATCATGATCCTAGGTGCTCTACAACCCAAGCTACTGGTATTATAACAGTTGCTGGTGCCCATTTTCAAAGATGGCCGCCGTGGGCGCCATAGAAAAAATTGGCGATGGCCCTTTAGCAAAAAATCTTCCTTAGGGCATGCTCTATCAGTGTGCCAAAGCACAATGCATTCACATATCTGCTGGACTATAGGCTATTATGCCACCTATCCCCATTCATAATGTCCAAATTTGGCTATTTCAGTGCAGGAGTACTTCTAGAGAAATCTCATTAGAAATGTATCTGTAATAGATATCTTCATACAACCACTGGTTATTGTTCAATAGCATCCTAGACAACACATAAATGGTATATTTGGTAGGGATTTATGTTTTGGTGATATGTGAGAGAAAAGTAAAGGAACCCTCTTTTCCTATCACAACAAAAGTACAATTTCCGTCTAAACTAAAGCTATGTATACAGGACCCTATTTCAATAAATGTTTTGCTAAATTACATTTTAACTTTTTGGTGGTGTGGGACAGACACCTGGTTAGTACCTCAGCAAATCTGATGAAGAAAAGAGTGTGCATTCCCAAGTTATGGACTTTTTTGTCACATATCCCCTATTCGGAATGGCCTAATTTGGCTCTTTTTGAGGGAGTGGGGTAGCCTGGCTCCGCCCGCCCGCCTACTTCCGGCCAAATTTCATTTTCCCTTCAGTAGTCAGTCTGGGTGTACAGCCCATTTCCCAGATTCTCCGGAGAATCTACGATCGTGCCAATCAGCGAACAGAGGGAGTGGCTGAGACCGCTCCAGTTTCAGTTGAATGCTGCGTTCCTTTATACTCGGAAGAAGGAGATTTCCGACTTGGTAGTTCCGAGTTCCGACCTGTCTGTGTTCCAGTGCATCTGCTCGCGAAAATATGGACGCCTAAAACCTTTCTCGTCCAAATAACTAAACGTTAGGCTCTAACAAGTTACTGTTGCCAGGTACCGGTAGATTCATAGACTACACTATGTAGTGAAGTTGGAAGTTTCCGAGTTCCCTGTCCAACTGGAAGGCACCATCAAAAGCCGGCTCATGACACACGTGATGACCAAACGTTATGCGATTGGTTGGCTAATCCAGAGTGGCACTGGGCAGATCCAATAGTTTTAAACTTCGACAGACACCCGCCTCCAAATGAGTGAACGTTTGCCAATTACAGCACTTCCAGACCTTCTGTACAAATGAAATGAAGTACGATGGTCTGGTAGCACCAGGCTAGGAGTGGGGTAGTTCTAAAGAATAACCAAAAAAACACATTTCCCCCAAAGATAAAAATGCTCAACAATCAGTTTCATGAACAGGACATTCTAAAGATAAGAAAAAACATTGTTGAGGTTTGTTCTACCTCGGGTAGGGGTACCTGAAAATCTGAGGGCCCCTCCTGCTAGTCTAAAAATAATAGAAAAGTATCAATAAAGATTTGGATTGTGGAGTCTTTATAATGGTATCAATATGAATAGAAATGAATGATCCCCCTCCCTACTTACAGTATAACTGGGCAATAGCTTTAACATGGTGGACTTTAATCATTGTATGGCAGACTATCACTTTTTCGCACAATGTGATCGTTTTAAATAAGTAAGATAAGTTAAATTTTTCTTAACACTTTTGTGTGGAAGCTTACCTTCAGCTTGACTCTGAGCTAGACTGAGTTTTCTGAGACCCCCAAAACCAGGCCAGGTGCATGGCAAAAAGAGGCCCTTTTACGATGCTGCAGCAGGACCAAGCGCTTGGTGTAGTGTGATGTCATGATATATAGGCTTATATGAATTGTTGTTGGTTGTATGTGGTCAGGATGAGACTAGTAAGCTGTGTTTGCATTTAAGAGATACGGTTCGCTAAAATGTATAATTTAATTAGCCTATATATATATCATTGTTTAACAGTTTTTTTGGGCAAGTGAACACGACCGTCGGGCAAGTAAAACATTACCTGTACTTGCCCTGCTTTTGAAACCTTCTCCGAGCAGCCAGCATGGGAGGATATGCTCTAGGGTTCCTCTCCTGAGGCACAAAGGACATGATGGTGCGTCAACCTTGCCCCAGCAGAAGAGGTTGGATGGGCTGGGTAAGACGTCATAGACGGACGCAATCAGGAACTTGATCCGGTAAGGCTCAGCTTGCCAAAGCTCAGACCAGGAGATCTTGCGGTCCACTGCCTGTTCCCATCTCGTCCATGCGCCTTGCTGTTTCATCCCCACCATCTGGCTAGCACGCAGTTCCTCCACGCCAGCTCTCACTTCCTCTTGGACCAGTCGGCGTCTGTCTTTGCCCAGGGCTTTGTCGTAGCGCGTGGTTGCAACGCTGCCAAGCCCTGCTCGTCCAGATGCCATTGGGCCGACCAGCACGCTGTGACGCAAGCGTGACTCCGCCTGCTCGACTGCTTCCTGCGCCCTCCACTTCCTCCCAGTCCTGACTACGATGCCAGCCTTGGAGACCTTCGGATCACTGGATTCCCTGTACTGCAGCACCTCTCTTGCACGGGTAACCATAAACTCCTCATTCAGGCTGCTAATGGCGAGCTTCAGTTTATTGTTGTGCCCGTACAGAGCGATGCTACTCAGGCTTCGTGGCAGGCCCAGCCATCTACGGAGATAACAGCTGATCCTCCTCTCGAAGCCCTGTACCGTTGTTATAGGGAACTCGTACACCAGCAGGGGCCACAGAATCCTAGGGAGAACACCGTGCTGGTAAATCCAGGCCTTGAATTTACCAGGCAGACCCGACTTGTCCACTGCTGTCAGCCACGCCTCCAGCTCCCGATTTGTGGCCTTGATGGATGCAGCGTCTTTCAGGGTGCAATCAAAGGTCTTTCCGAGGCTCTTGATGGGTTTCTCAGTCACCGATGGAATCTGGGTGCCGTCCAGAGAGAAGCGGAACTTGTCAGTCACTTTCCCTCTCTTCAGCACCAGGGACCTAGATTTTGCAGGCTTGAAACACATCCGAGCCCAGGTGATGATCTTCTCCAAGCCCTGAATAGTATAAAGAAGACGTTGGGGTTTTGGAAAATGAGGGGGCTGAAATTAAGGGGGAAGGTGGTGGTTGTGAATGCTTTAGTGATGAGTGTAAGGGGGGGGGGGGAGTTAGGGACACAGATGCGGACCAAGGGGTTTCTAAAAGTTATCCCCGGAGGGATAACCACTAAATCGCAACGCGACACTGGGAGGGGGCAGAAAACAAAAAGCACAAAGTTGTGCAGGGCCACACAGGCTACCTTTTAATAAAGAAAACGAAAACAAGAACAAAACCACCACTGCCAAGCAGCTGAACGGACACACACACGAAACAGAAGACTTTGAAACACAGGGAGCACTCAGAGACAACCTCTCACTACCTCTTAAGGTGAGATAATGAGCAGCACAGAGCACTGGGGTCTCAGGGCATATATAATCTCCTCACACCTGGGTTCAATCAGCCAATCAGTGCACATACACCTGATTGCAGTGAGGAAATCAGTCACCATTCTCACGGAGGCGAAAGATTCCGTGGACTCACAGGGCTGAAATCTACCGTTTCCTCACAGGACCACCCCTCTAAGGAACGGCACCTGACGTTCCAACAGGACCCCCCACCCACCCCGGGTGGAGACCTCCATGGAGGGGCTAGTGGATCGGAACAGACTGGCTGGAGGCGGGAAACATGAAACACGAAACACGGGGTGAATCCTCATGGACCAGGGAAGCAAGAGGCTAACAGTGACGGGGTTTATCCTTCGAATGATCCTGAAGGGACCAATGAAACGTGGCGGCAATTGGCGAGACTCTACCCGCAGTGGGAGATCCCTTGTGGAGAGCCACACCCTCTGACCCACCCGATAGTTTGGGGCTGGGCGGCAATGCTGTTGTGACGTCTGATTCCCTGCTTATTGTGTTTCTGCGTTGAGGGGCACTGGCGAATGAAGTGACCCACACTCCCACAGTATAGACACACGCCACTGCTCATACGCCTCCGTCTTTCCACGGAAGTAAGCCGTGTGTGTCCTATTTGCATGGGTTCCTGATCATCATTGTTAAGGGACCCTTCAGGCAGGGTAGGTCTTTCACAAGGGATACTAAACTCCTCAGACATCTGGTGGGTGTACGCTTGTTTTCTCTCTCTATTGCGCTCACAAATTCTGTTGTCAATTCTAATAGCCAATGAGATTAAATCCTCAAGTGAATCTGGAACCTCACGGGAAGCGAGCTCATCCTGAACTCTCTCAGACAAGGCATGACTACAAGTGGTCACTAGAGCCTCCCTGTTCCAACCTGATTGCGTAGCTAAAGTCCGGAATTTAATTGAAAATTCTGCAACGCTTGCAGAGCCCTGACGTAACCACAGGTGCGGACCAAGGGGTTTCTAAAAGTTATCCCGGAGGGATAACCACTAAATCGCAACGCGACACTGGGAGGGGGCAGAAAACAAAAAGCACACAGTTGTGCAGGGCCACACAGGCTACCTTTTAATATAGAAAACGAAAACAAGAACAAAACCACCGCTGCCAAGCAGCTGAACGGACACACACACACACAAAACAGAAGACTTTGAAACACAGGGAGCACTCAGAGACAACCTCTCACTACCTCTTAAGGTGAGATAATGAGCAGCACAGAGCACTGGGGTCTCAGGGCATATATAATCTCCTCACACCTGGGTTCAATCAGCCAATCAGTGCACACACACCTGATTGCAGTGAGGAAATCAGTCACCATTCTCACGGAGGCGAAAGATTCCGTGGACTCACAGGGCTGAAATCTACCGTTTCCTCACAGATGAGTAAGTTGGTGTATGTGATGAATGTGTTGGATGTGCCTGAGAGAGTGATTAAGGAAGTGGATGGATTGGTGAGTGAGTTTGTATGGGGAGGGAAGGGAGTTAGGATTGCAAAAGAGGTGTTGGAAAATGAGTACGGGGATGGGGGGTTAAAATTGGTTAATGTGCACAGGAAAAAGAAAGCACTTAGGGTGAAAATGATGGTAAGGTTTTTAAAAACCAATAGGGATCATGGGTGGAAGGTATTTTTGGGGGATGCACTGGATAAATGTGGGGGATGTGGAGTGAGTGGGGTTTTTATGCAATTCAAAAAAGGGATGATGAGTGGAGTGAGTGAGTTTTATCAGGAGGTGTTGGGAGCTTGGGGTGAGTTTTTGGTGAATATGAAGTATGAGTGTGTGAATGTGAAGCAGGTATGGGGGCAACCGGTTTTTTTAAATGCCAAAATCACATATGAGGGAAACACACAATATAACCGGGTTATCTGGAGGGCGGGAATTAGGACAGTCAGGGATTTAGTTTTAGAATATGTACCGGGTTTTATGAGGGCACAGGTGATAGTGGATGAGGTGAGAGAGAGGGGGGATGAAATATGGGGGGGTACAGCGGTGAGAATTATGGGGGAAATTAAAGAGGGAATGCGAGTGAGTGGGTGAGAATGATTGAGAGCGAGGATGGGATGGAGGGGGAGAGTGATGTGGAGATGTTTGTGGGGGATGGGGAAACAAAAATTAAGTTAATAAGTATAAAGACTAAAACAATTTATAAGTGTTTGGGGGGAATCAAGTTAGAAGACCGGCGGGAGAGAATGCTTGGGGGAAGGCGATGATAGGTATGGATGTGGAGAGAATGTGGGGGAATTTAAGGGTGAAGTGGAATTGTAGTGAATGTGAGAATTTTGATTTTTTTTTTCAAGACACAATAGGGTTTTCAATAATTTAATTATAAGTAGGTTTGATGCGAATGTGAGGAAAGAATGTGACGTGTGTAGGGTGGCTGTGGAGACGTGTATGCATGAGTTTGTTGGGTGTGGAGAGTTGAAAGTTTATTTTGAGAGAATGAGGGAGTTAATTGGGAGATGTTGGAGGGGAGAGTATGTGGAGAAAATGGATTGGAAGGAGTTGTGGCTGTTTGGTGTGAATGGAAAGGTGAGAGATTGCAATGTGTCGCTTATGAACTATGCTGAGCCATGCGAGGTTTGCTGTGAAACTGCGAAGAAACTTAGCCCATTTTCAAAAAAAGATTGTGGATGTATGGGATATTTTAGTTGGGATTTTGAAAAAAGATGTTAGGTTGATGAAGAGGATTTTATTGGAGGGTTTGTTGAGGGGAGCACGTTCATTGTAATTGGGGATGATGAGAAGCTAATATTTGATTTTGGGTAAAATGTATTGGTTATAGTGTGCTGAGATCTTTGTGTGCACTATTTTTGAATTTGTTTTTGATATTGGTTTGTTTATTTGGTGGGGGGCCTGTAGGCTGGAGGCGCGCTAAAGGTGAGAACACACCGGGCGCGTTGGGTGTGGTGGCCGCGTTGAAAAATCCTATTTTTGCATAGGGAACCATTGGTTTAGGCGCGATGATCCGTTGGCCGCGGCAAAGCGTTGCTTTTGGCGGTTTGGGCGCGTTGCCAAAGCTTCACCGCGCCGGCAAAGCGTCACCGCGCTGGCAAAGCGTCAAAAAAAGATGAAAATATTGAACTTTCAACGCTCCGGCGCGAGACGTTTAGCCGCGTTGGCCAATCAGCGGTGAGCTTGACCCTACGTCACTGGCAGAGAGCCGGAGGACAGAAAAATCTCGGGACAAGATGGAGGAGCAAATTATCACCGCTGTGCAGTACTCGAGTTGAGGGGGGATGGGGGGGGGGGGGGATGGCGTCCCCCTTGGAAATAAATATGGTCAAAACCATCCCCCTTCTAAAACGTCCATCCCCCTCCCCATCCCCTGTTATTTTGTCAATGTATGTGGAAATATTACCACAATTTCAACATTTACTTTTTGCGAATATTGAGGCCAAACTACTGTGGACGAGGGGAAAGCACACATGATGATTTGTTTTAAAATTTGCGTCACGTCAGTCAGTGAAATAGCAGCACCGGGGTGAAGTTAGTTTTAAGGTGGATATTCGACAGACATTCGCTCCGGAGCGACTGTTCGTCGAATGGAATACCTACCCAACTTAAAACTAACTTCACTGAAGTCATAGCAGCGCAGGTGCTGATGCCGGTGGCGTTTAGCATCATGGCCAAGCGACAAGGACAGCTTGACCTGAGGGACTTCGGCTTTAAGAAGGCAAAAAGTATTACTGAAGGTGAGTCAAGTATCAGGAATATTTGTGATATGACAGGCGATAAAAACACATTTAAATATGTTAGTTTGGAGCTTGTTTTTCTTTTTGTTAACTAACCAGCTAGCTAGCCAACGTCAGTCCCACAGGACTTTACAGCGGCCGCCTAAGCAGCACACATGACATCAATCTAATTAGATTATTATTATTTTTTTTTTAATGAGTTATCTGCTGAGTTAAGCCTAACTACTTCTGCAGCTGTGCGCCGTCATCTCAACGGTCGCATGAACAATAGTAGTTCGCCGTGTCCTGTCCGATCAGCTGCATCTTGTGGTTGAATCGCGCTATCTATCATCGTTCACCAAACATTCTACAACATATAAATGGCAAGTGCCATTAGTAGCCATTACTTTTCCTTGCATGAAATTAAAGGCTAACAAAACGTACACATTTTAGTGGAAGAGTAAACATTTCTCTTATTGAATATGGGCTAATTGAATGCCCTCTTATTGTGTCCAAAAAAGCCTAACTTGACAGTAGGCTACTTTACTGTCTGCTCATTCTCACAAAACCATAATGCCATTGTTTTCTTTATAGAGGATAACCATGGTGAGAATGCTGGAGGGAGATTAGAGGAGCCTAGAGCTGGAGGAGGAACAGGTTTGATCATTATAAATAGACACCTTTCTTTTTGGAAGAGGGGTAAATGTAGCTGATCCTAACAAGGAGGGCTGATTAGGGCTGGGCAATAATTAAATTACGATTATTAATTGCGATAAAACCCCTGTCGATTACAACTATAAGCCTTTGACATAAATGCTCAATATGGAAAAAAAAAACATAACTGATATCGATTTACCTAACAGCCAATCACAAAGCAGAAATAAACTCAACGGCCTGTCAGATTGCAGTTTTTGCCTTTCTTGTCTATACATGTCCATTTCCTGGTGCGACGTGCATGTTTGAGCTTCCAGCTATAAGGAAAGAGGAGAGTTGTGTGTTGTCACCTCGGCAAGAGTGAAGAGAGTCTTGTGTTTAGTGAGAAATGTCGGCACAGAACTCTGTTTATTGTGTGGTGTTTTTGTCCAGTGGTTGACCGTAACATAGATGTTATGTTTTTTGTGGAAGAAAAAAGAAGAGATAAGGAGAAAGAAGCAGGGGCTGAAGCAGGGCAAGATAGTTCTGAGGAAGCGGGACAGAGAACAGTGCAGCCTAGATCTGGAGGAGGAACAGGTTTGTTCATTATAAATAGACACCTTTCTTTTTGGAAGAGGGGGAAATGTAGCTGATCCTAACAAGGGGGGCTGACCCTAACATAGATTTTATGTTTTTGTGGTAGAAAAAAGAAGAGATGAGGCAGAAGCAGGGCAAGATAGTGCTGAGGATTCTGATGGCCCAAGTTACAAGGGAGATGATGAACAAGATATCCCTGAATGCTGGACATCTAACATGTTCAGGGAGAAAAAAAAGCAATATCCATGGCTGATATGCCAAAGCAAAAAACTTGGATGCCTAACTTGCCAGAAAAATAAAGTAGTTGTGTCAAGTGCTGGTGGGAGCCAGATGCATATTGCTGATGAGTGGTGCAAAGTAAAAGTTACAGCTTACGGTGCAAACCGAGCAGCACAGCAGCAGTCTCTTCGCAAGAAGATCCACAAGCACAGGACTTCAGATTATCACCAAGCAGCGGATAAATGCTTGGAAAAGGCAAAAGAAAAGACACTGGAAAAATTGACATCAGACATGCAAAGAGATCACTTCCTAAGTACCGATAGGGTGTTTCGTACTGTGTATAAGATTGTGAAATCTGCAAGGCCTTTCACAGATCTTCCAACAGATATTGATCTGCAAGTCCTAAATGGACTAGACATGGGAAGAACCCTACATTCGGACCATTCCTGTGCAACCATAAGCAAGCATATAGCAAATGAAATGAGAAACAGAGTGGTCGGAAAGGTCCTTGAAAGCGGAACCAAATTTTCTGTAATGATAGATGAGGCAACAACTGACAGCAAAAAATCAGTTTTAATCATTTATATCAGAGCAAGCCTTGGCATGAGTGAACAGCCACTCACATTCTTCCTCGACCTAGTTGAGCTTTCTGCTACCAATTCAGGTGAAATTTACCAGGTTCTAATGCACAACCTGTCACATCATGGCTTCTCGGAAGCTATTATGAGGGAGTGCTTTGTTTGCTTTGCATCAGACGGAGCCTCTGTCATGCTTGGAAGTAAATCGGGTGTTGCAACCAAAATTGTAGAAACGTTTCCCAACGTGCTGGTGTGGCACTGCATGAACCACCGTCTTGAGTTGAGTGTTGGAGATGCTGTTGAAGAAGTTGCAGGGATGAATGACTTCCAGTTTTTCTTTGACAAAGTGTACAGTCTCTATCATGCATCGGCCAAAAACCGCCGTGAGCTCACTGAATGTTGTCAGGAACTTGCATTACAGTGTCTGAACATAGGGAGAATTCTCAGCACTAGATGGGTGGCATCCAGTTACAGGACCATTAAAGCTGTATGGCAGCAGTACCCTGCTCTCCACAAGCACTTCTCTAATGCCTCAGTTGATCCTAAAAGAAGTTCAACAGAGAGATGCGTGTTCAGTGGTTTAATAAATCGCCTTTCAAATGCGACCTTTGTGCAGAATCTTGGAGTCATGTATGATGCTTTAGAAGAGCTGTCCGAGTTCTCTCTCTCTCTACAAGACCGAAACATTACGCTCCCCAAGGCTGAAGCAAGTCTTAGTCGGCAGGTCCGTGTATTAAAGTCAATGGCAGAGCAGCCTGGACCAAGGGCAGAAGAGGCTCAGACTGCAATCGGTTTGAAGCATTTCAAGGGAGTGCCCTGACAGATAATTTGCGGCACAGCAGAGAGATTAATCACCAGCAGTTTTTCCATGCTTTGGCTGTAAATATCGAAAGAAGAATGGGATGCCTGCCTGGAAAACAAAAAAGCAAAGAAGAGTATCAGAGCTTCCTCAAAAACATCAAAGTACTGCAGCCATCCAACTGGTCAGTTGGATGTGGCGTTCGTTATGCCGAAAAAGAAATACAAGAACTCTGCTCCCTTTTCCATCTTGATGGCAGACAAATTCAGAGAGGTATGAGGGAGTATATTGATGTGGTTAGACTCCAAACTGTAGATGATTTGAATCCACCAGCACCGGAAGAGCTAAAACCCCTCCTTCAGGCAGTGAACACACTTGTTGTCTCCACAGCTGAGTGTGAGCGTGGGTTTAGTCAGATGAACATTTTAACAACAACGAGAAGCACCCTAGAGGTTCAGAGCATGTCAGCCTTGCTTTTTATAAAGTGTGTTGGCCCTCCACTCCAAATGTTCAAACCAGACCAGTACGTCAAGTCTTGGCTTCAAAGGCATTGCTTAGCAAACGATCAGAAAGCAAGAGCCCGGAATATGCACATTAGAAAAAACGACTACGAAACGCTTTGGAAGCTTCTATGAGAGTAGTTTTCAAAATTGAGGGGCGCTCGGAGTTATGACGTGGATGAATATCAGTGATTCTTGAGAAGTGGGACAAAACAGGGTGCAATGTTGAAAAAATACAAGTCCTATGTTTAGGCAAATTAAATCCAAGCTACTGAGCTAAGCTTTGACAACCTCCCAGCTTTTGTCCTTTTTATCAAAATGGGCTCTTTACCTTGCCATTCCTTTATTTTGTGTCAACACCGTCAGACACCAAAAACACAAATAAATGTTTCCTCAATTTATGCTAGACCCATGAGATGTGGTATAGTGATCAATTTTGAGTGATTTTCCTCTATGTTCTTTAGTTGTACTGTGAAATAGAATTTTTACTTTAAAATTAACAGCAATCAAGATGTGTTTCAAGTTTCAAAACACATTCTCATGTTAGGTGGCTGGTTAGATCATTTTAAAATAGATAGTTATTAATTTAGTCTTTTTTTGGCTGCTCCACCTTAAGTCACCTCAGCCAGGTCAGGATAGTTTAGTTATCTTTGCCCTATGTATTGTTGTTGATCCAAAAATTATATTATCGTGTTATTCTTGCAGAGAAAAAGTTTATGTTGTTGTTAATTCTCAGGGAGTTTGTGAACTTGCCAGTTCTGTGTATTTCGTTTTTTCAATAACATGTCACACCCTGAAGTTGTTGTTCTTTATGAATTCTTACAGACAATGTTTTAACCCCTTCAGACCCGCATTTTTTCTGCTGGGCAAATATTTTTTTTTTTAGCTGATTCAGACTACTCTTGAACATAAAAACAGAGTGGATATATTTTTTTTTTTCAAACTCATGTTTTTATGAGTTTTTTTTCATGTCCATTCCAATGGACGCCAGGACACGATGCACGTAAAATGCCATAAAAACATTAAAAATAAAAGGCATATATGTCCTCAGGTATGGCCTAAACATCTAGAACTGGATGTTTTTGAGTCTGTGTAAGTTTCTGAACGTGCACAACTTGATAGGTGTATCACAGCTAGGGTAGGCAACAGCAGTGGGGTCATCACCAGGAAAGCCCAGTGCCTACTAGAAGAGAGGGAAATGCTATGACGCGGTCTGAACATGCACATGAAGACAATATATGTAGGATTGTAGATAAGATGACATAAAAAATAAATCAGTTTTGCCTTAAGTAAAACGATCATGGAACTTCCAACACATAACCATGCTTTTTATAGTAGGCTATTTAACCTTTAACAAGGTTATTTGCCCGACTCCTGATGTCCATTGCAATGGACATTGGACTTTGAAAAAATCCTACAAATTAATTACGTGACATATGTTCAAAATAACTTCAAATATTATCACTTGTAATAGTTGAAATTATACTGAGAGCATGTTTGTTTGGCTAGCATGAACATAAATGTAGATTTTAGATTGAAAATGGGCAGTTACTCTTCCCTCTCTGGATCGACTCAGCCATACTTGTCTTGTCAGATGTCTGTCACTCTCTCAGAGCATGCTCAAAGTCATTACATGATTTTGATTGGATAATCAGGATCCAATCAGTAACCAGCAGTGCTGACATCATCCAATTACAGAGTATTTATTGGTTTAGAGAAAGAAATATGTCATGTCCATTCCAATGGACGCAGGGTCTGAAGGGGTTAAATAAATTCTATAGGACTGCAAGCAAAGGATGTGTTTGAGAGTGTGGTTATGTTGGGGGGGTAAAAACTTTTACTGCAGAATACGTTTGGGAACCACTGTTCTATGATATACTGTAGGGGAGAATCAGCACAATTTTTTTTAAATCTTTAATCCAATCCACCATCCCCCCTGATTTTTTTTACAACTCGAGTACTGCCGCTGTGTGTGCGAGACCGTGTTTGTTTAACACGACTTTGGAGTCCTACAGGAACAGGAACAGGAACAGGAGGGAGCAGGCATGGGTCGACTTGGCGGAGGACATTGGGTTTCCTGGTAAGTTCAGTGAATAATGTGTATTTTGCTTGGCTTCAGCTATCGGCTGTGTATTACTATGAAACAAGTTAGCGCCGGTTAGCGGTAGCATCAGTTAGCGATAGCACCAGTTATCACTAATATAAAGTGATACTACTACTTTTACAGACTGTCCCGATTGTCAGGCTTCACAAAGTGAAATGTATATTATGTGCTTGTCAGTGGACGTATGTCGCAGGAGATGGAAGAGCCTCAGGGACAGGTATTTGAAGGAGAGAAAAAAGAAAGTGGAGGGCAAAAAGAGCGGGTCAGCGGCAGGGACAGAGAAGAGGTGGAAGTTCTCTGCGGTCCTTTCTTTCCTCGACCCCTTTGTCACCCCGAGGGAGACCAGTGGCAACTTGCCTCGGGGGGCAGAGGAGGTAGAGGAGAACGGGGCTGCAGAGACGTCTCTGTCAGGGGCAGGAGAAGCAGAGGCAGATGAAGCAGATGAGGCGGCAGCAGGTCCATCGCAAAGTGCAGGTTTGTTGACAAGTGAAGACACGTATACAGCTTCTGTATTATGGTCACATTCTGTATAGAGAAAAGGTTTATAGTGCTGCACGATTATGTCTCCATCTTTAATGTGCTGTAATATAGATAATTCATATATCTTCCAAGCCAAAACAAATAAGACTTCTTTCTCAATAACATAGACCAGCCCTCAGGGAGTGAGTCCGACCCTGAGGATGCCCCTGCTGCTGCTGCTCCTGCTCCTCCTGTCCCTGTCCCTGTCCCTGGCCAAGTACCTGTCCCTGATGCTCTTCCATCTCCGGCTCCTGCTCCTGTTCCTGTTCCTGTCCCTGGCCCTGCCCTAGACCACCGAGCGGTATGTACAGGACAAAGATGTATAGCATTCATTTCAGGGGTTCAACTATGTTTATGGCTAACCGTTAAAGCTTTAACTGATATGAAGACTGTTAATGGATTACTACTATAAGTGAAAGTGACAACACTTCCAACCAACCACACATGCATGTTCAACAGGTGTATTGATAAAGTTTTGGCTTTTCACTTGTGAAGGTAGTATTGCACTAACTTACACATTATGTTTTACATTTTATACAGAGAGGAAGAGGAAGAGAGGAGGGGTGCTGAAAGACCCCAACACCCCACTCCAGGAGGCCATCCTCCAGGCCCTGCAGGTGTTCTCTGCCCGTGCTGCCCAGCCTCCCCCACCCCCACCCCCACCACCCCCGGAGTCAGCTTGTACCAAGTTTCTCCTCGGCCTAGTTCCTTCCCTGGAGAGAGTGTCACCCGACCGAATGAATTATGTTCAATTCCAAATTCACAAGGTCATATTTGACAACACCAATTTCACACTCAATTTGGAACCTCTGTAGTAAGCTTTTATTAGCTCGAGTTGTGGTGACACTCTCTCCAGGGAAAGAACTGGGCTGCTAGAATTATATTCTATGTTTTTTGTTTTTATATATATATATATATATATATATATATATATATATATATATATATATATATATATATATATATATATATATATATATATATATATATATATGTTATTCTAGATTTCTATTTATTTCTAAATTGTTCTATTTTGTTCTATTTTTTGAAAAATAAAATATTTCTATTAACTCTTTTCTCAATATATGATTTTAAGATCTAGCATGCACCAACACAAATATACATACATTATGCTACTTAATATAACAATTTTAATAACAATTTAATAATAATGAAGGAATCATCTCTTTAGTTTTGTGTGGGTGGCTCTTAAAAGAGCCGTTTTGGGGTTGTAGTGCACTGCACTAGATGATGGTGTTCTGCCACGAGAGGGACCCTTCTGCAGAGAAGTAGGAGGTGAAGGTCTCCCGGATCCGGATGGCCTCTCTTGCTGGGTTGTTGGCAGCCACTCTCCCCAGCCCTGGCAGAGGCAACACCACGCCACTCGGGAGGCCCTCCCTCACTGCTGCTGTTGGTGCTGTTCTCCGGAGGAAGTTGTGCAGCACGCAGGTGGCCTTCACGCATCTCTCCGCCAGCTCAGGACGGACCTCCATGACCCTCCGGTAGATCCGCCACTGAGAGGAAAGCATGCCGAAGGCGTCCTCCACCACCAACCGAGCCGGGACAGACGGTAATTGAAGACGCGCCGCTCTCGGGGGAGGATGCGTCCGGGGAATGGCCTCATGAGGTCGGTCCGTAGCGGAAAGGCCTCGTCCGCTACAAACACATGAGGCAGGGGTCCTCTCTGCGCTTGCACTGACAGTACTCTGTCAGAAGGGAGCTTAAGATCGCCAGCACGGAGGGCCTGACCAAACGCTGAGTTGGCCAGGATTCCTCCATCACTGGTTCTCCCGTAGCCCCCCACATCGATGATGCGGAAGCAGTAGTCTGCGTCGACAACTGCCAAGAGAACGATGGAAAATGTTCCCTTGTAGTTAGTTGAAGAACTGCGAACCAGAGTTCGCAGGGGCCTTCAGAACTACATGCTTCCCATCGATGGCACCGCAACAGAGAGGGAAGTTCCACCGCTCCTCGAACCGCTCTGCAATCGCCCTCCAGTCCTCCGTGGTGGGCACCGCCATGAACTCCTCCACCAGGCAGTCCCAGATCTCCGTCACCCCATCGGACACGATGGATGCCACGGTGGAGGCCCGACCCGGAAGCTGTTGGCGATCGTGCGAAACGAGTCGCCAGTAGCCAGGAATCTGCAACACATGAATAATTTATTTTAGCCTTATTGAGAGTTTCAGTTGTATACCAAATCTGTAGGTCAATTATCTCACTGCACAGGTAAATGTCTTGACAAGTGTTTACACTGGATTTGCATCAGCTTATTTTACTTTCAAAAGCATGACAAGTAGGTCAATTTGGAATTTACTCACATAGTACAATAGGAGGAATGAATATGTTGGAGCCATGATGCATTCATTTAATTAGTTTGTATAAAACTGGTGACATGCATGTATATGAAGATTTGCCTTCATGTTGAAACACTGGGTGGAGCATTGACATAAATGCAGAGCAGGTAGGTGCAAGAGGGAAACGTGCAATGAGGAAAGCAAACTGTTTTATCACCATGTCGTGTCAGCACGCTTTCGTTTGACTTGTGTTGAATTTAACTCATTGAATATTGCCTGTGATGTCACAATGGCCTATGCCACGGGTTAGCATAGTGCACGATGCTTGAATAAATGGGTCACAACTCAAATATAAACAGCGCATTGGAAATAGACGTAGGCCTGTGCAATTTCAGAACACGCACCCGAACAAGTTCTCCCCGTTATGTGGATAATGTTCGACAACAGAATGTGCTGCTTTTGATAAATGAATTGGGCTATGAAACCGCAACTTACCGGAGACAGATGGACAGGCGCTCCGCAGCTGGTATGGAGCGCCTGTAGTTGGTGTCCTGCCGGGACATCCTAGCACCAACCCGGGCTAGCAGGTCATCAAACTGGGCCCGAGTTAAGCGAAAGTACCGCTGAAACCGGCCGTCATCTAGGCGGAGTTCCTGCAGCAGGTGGTGATACTCGCCCAACTGTGGCCGTCTGCGGAGGATGTCATGCACCCAAACACGGCGGCGTTTGGGTTTCCTCCGTTCCTTGGACTCCCACAAGAGATAGAGCGCAGCGATGGGGATGATCATCTCACAGTCAGCCATGGTTGATCAGCAATAGAAAAGGCGAGGGAAAATAAAGTTTGGGCGGGCTCATCTACGTAGGCCATGACGTAGGCGCGTTGCTTTTGGGCGCGTTGCTTTTGGGCGCGTTGGACAATTTTTTGACACAAAATGACCACGCGCCAGATCGGGCGCGTTGGTCGCTTTGGCCCAAAGCGCCAACGCGCCCGGTGTGTTCGCAGCTTAAGGGTCTGTAGGTGGCCTCACTATTTTGTTTTTGTTCATTTTGCTTCTTTAATGGTCATGGATGTTGCCTGTGGACTTTCCTTAGGTCTACAGTTGTCACATACTCACTAACTTGAAATGGTTTGTAAATGCAATTTTTGTAGTTTCACTTCTCTTTTGCTCTTTATTTTTTGTGTTAAAAAGTGAAAGGATGCATAAAATGTAATGTACTTTTTGATAATAAAAGATTTTAAAAAAAACACGCCCGATCTTGTCCGATCTCGGAAGCCAAGCAGGGTCGGGCCTGGTTAGTACTTGGATGGGAGACCGCCTGGGAATACCAGGTGCTGTAAGCTTTTTTGAAGTTGAAAAAAGCGTTCATTTTGATCAATTAGGAGGTAGAAACATCAAACATCAAAGGCAATACTGCTCACAGCAGCCAGCTATAAAAGGCCCACTTGCTCACTCTGCCTTTGCTTACGGCCATACCACCCTGAACACGCCCGATCTCGGAAGCCAAGCAGGGTCGGGCCTGGTTAGTACTTGGATGGGAGACCGCCTGGGAATACCAGGTGCTGTAAGCTTTTTTGAAGTTGAAAAAAGCGTTCATTTTGATCAATTAGGAGCTAGAAACATCAAACATCAAAGGCAATACTGCTCACAGCAGCCAGCTATAAAAGGCCCACTTGCTCACTCTGCCTTTGCTTACGGCCATACCACCCTGAACACACCCGATCTTGCCCGATCTCGGAAGCCAAGCAGGGTCGGGCCTGGTTAGTACTTGGATGGGAGACTGCCTGGGAATACCAGGTGTTGTAAGCTTTTTCGAAGTTGAAAAAAGCGTTCATTTTGATCAATTAGGAGGTAGAAACATCAAACATCAAAGGCAATACTGCTCACAGCAGCCAGCTATAAAAGGCCCACTTGCTCACTCTGCCTTTGCTCACGCCCATACCACCCTGACTCCCCTACAGTGTCGTAGTACGTAGTGTTGGCAGTATACAGACACATGGTGAATTGTTTGTTCCCCTGTTGTTGACTTTTTCAGAAGCTGTTATCCATTTTATACAACCCATTTTTGCGGAGAGAGGGGGAAGGACCGTCTGCTGGACGGCTTTAAAGTCCATAACACCAGAATAATCGCTAAAGAACTGTGCAACAATGAGCTGGTGGTGTCATTTCTCAACCTGCCAGCGTACATAACTGACGAAGAGATAATTGAAAAACTAAGCGGGTGGGGAGTCCGGGCGCTCTCGCCCATTAAGAGGAGGATGTGGCCAGGTACAAACATAGCAGATGGCACAAGGATTGTGCGTGTTAAGTTCAATGAGACTGTGCAATCCCTTCCATATTCAACAAAATTCAACACTGCAAATGGGAGTGAATTTTTCAGAGTTATCCATGACCGCCAAATGAAGGTGTGCAGAAGCTGTATGCAGCCTGGCCACATCCTGCGAAAGTGCCCGGACTTCTCCTGCCACAACTGCGGAGGGCAGGGTCACTACGCACGGGAGTGCGCGACAGTGATACCGAGGTGCCGAACCTGCCGAAAGAGGGAGAGGGACTGCGTATGCCAGGTGGAAGCGGAGGTGGAGGAGGCGAAGGTGGCGGAGGACGGAAGCGAAGGTGCGGGGGAGCTGGGCAGCAGTAGCAGTGAGGAGGAGGACGAGGAAGACGAGGAGGACGAGGAAGACGAGGTGGATGAGGAGGACGAGGAGGGAAAAGAGGCAATGGAGGAGAGCCAGAACATAGACAATGCCTCGGGAGGGGAAGACTTCCCTTCCTTCCTGGACGAGGGGCTCACCTCAGGACAGCAAGAGAACCGGAGCCGGCCGAGCACGGGACTGCCACAGAGGCAGAAAGAAAAAGAAGGAAAATAAGAATAACTAAATGAAGACCATGGTTTCTGCTGGCTCTTTTTCGTTGGTTGTTTCCTTATTTTATTTTTTATTATTTATGGCCTTGGTTATAATTTCTCTAAATGTTAACGGTTTGAGAACCGAGTGTAAAAGATAAGCCATACTAGATCTGAAAGCAGATATTCTGTGTTTACAGGAGACTAGATGGGATAACAGCCTACTTAAAGGGGACATATTATGCTAAATCTCGGTTTTAAAGGTGTATTTCCAAGGTCTACTAGAAAAGGTTGTCATGGTTTATTGTTCAAAAAACCCAATAGTTTTCTACCATTTCCCATTTCTTCATCGCCTTTTCCAGCCTTCTCTGCCCTCTATCTCAAAAGGTTGGTTTTGACATCTTACCCCCCTTCGCACAAATCCTAGTCTGCTCTGACTGGTCGGATCTACATGGGCGTGCATTCACCGCCCTGCTCATTTACTCTATACCAACCTATATGGGCATGGCACACGCCCAGCTGTCAGTTTTGTTTACTTTTGGCCAATGCAGCATGGAGACCAATGTAAACATGTTTAGCTTCATTTCTACCACAAATATCGGCACACTAACCAGTTCTAAACTAAAAGATGTACAACTGAACCTGTTCAGACAGGAGTCTGAGCTGAAAACTGTGAAAATGGCATCAAGATTTCTGATTTCCCTGACATTATCCTTAGGTAAATACTGTTTAATTATGTCACAGTCAATAACATAATTTGAGCTAAGTATTTATGCATAAACTCTCTAAACTGGTAACATACACCCTGTTTTACATTTGTCTTTACAGGTCTGTGGAATGATCTACAGCCCAGCGGAGTGAAAAAGCTTTGGTTGTGAACCGATACTGAGTTGACATGTAAAAATGTACAGTAACCATAATGGAAAAGAATGTATCCTGAATCATGTCAAGATTCACTGGAAAGGCATTATCTTTTGTAAAATGTATGGTTGAAATAATTATGCTTTAGGTTTGTCAGAGCTGCAAATTATCTGACAACATTTCAATATCTAGTAGATAATGTATCATTTGTATTGTGATCACTCATTCATAATAAAGTTTTACCGTCAAAAAATGTATTGTGTTGCTTACTGTCACTGTTTGCTACCTGTAGTAAAGGATTACTTGAAACTCACATTTTCATCTCGCTGAAGATTTTCTCTGATAAAACAGTATCATTACATTTTAAAAAGACCAAAAACATCCTTAAAAATAAAGCAGTTTATTCATAGCCAGTGGAATGAAAATATGAAGTGTACATAGCAAAGCCATAACTTTTATGTAACTGTCCAGTTGTTGTTGGGCCCTGAAGAAGACAACTTGTCCCAGTGAACACATCCTCCTCTGAAGGAACGGATAGTGTGACGGTCTTGGTGGCTCCGTCCGGCTCCATCAGGTCACTCAGACACCTGTAAAACATGGCACATTCAATGTTACATCATGTAGCCTAGCTGACATGTATAGGCCTACATCATACATCTGTTATGGCAAAGCTACAACAAATTCTGAGTGATACTGTGTGCTTTTTGAAATATAATGGACAGGAAACAAACAGCAGCAGAGACAACGTACAGTATTCCTGTCTATGTGTACATTACACTGGAGATCATGTAATAGGCCTACTGCTGCTTCTACTACACACTGTCCGCAGACTTATTGCGGTGTGTACTTGAGCTATACAATCAGACAGCTAGCAGGTAGCAGGATGAAGCTATTAAAAAAATACTCTTCAGTTTCCAACACACCCTACAGTTTCACCGTCTGTTTTTCACACAAGGGCTGTCACGGCAGGTCTAACGTGAGCTCACAAAAGAGCCAGTCGTTAGCATTAGCGCCGTTAGCATAAAGCTAACGGGCGCTAATGCTAACGACTAAACCCTGCATTCTCTCATTTCAGTCGGTGTTGGTTATTATAGGAGGGATAAAATAAAGCACATTACAGACATTGAACTAACAAACGGACAGAATTATTTTTAAAATAGGACTACTTACATTTTGGACGGATGGTGTCTCTTAGTCTTCCTGGCACAGTCTCCTCCACACTCCAGTAATAAGGCTTTGATCACACTAACAGATTGCAAACCTTTGCTGGAGATAGCCTAACAAAAAATGAAGTAAATCCATTCAGCCCTAGTGTGCTTCGAGGCTGGGGTGTGTGATGGTAGCTTGAGGTTGAGCTCACACAGCAGCCTGCTTCTCCTCTGTTGTTGCATGAGTGAGTGGAGGCTCAGCCAGGTGTGTGTGGTTACCAAAGGGGCGTCTTGATTTGCCAATCAACTGCCGAGTTTCTGGTGAGCTTTCCCGTGGGAGTATTTATGATAATGAAAAACGACCGATTTCGTCATCAGTCTGTGTTTTTTGGAAGAAACCTTCAAATCCCCCCTTTTTCGAAATAAGTGTCCCAGAAGAAACTGACATATTTGTCTTATTGAAGCTTGTGTGTGCTGGTAGGCAAGGACGGATTAACATGACCACGGGCCCTGGACACAAACCAGCCATGGACCCCTACAACACGCAAATATACACGCACTAGCACACCGTGCAATCCACAATCGCGAAATACAATTCTATAAAATCTCTCTGGTGCTGCGCAAGATAAAGAGACTCTTTGCGCCTGAGCCTACTAAACAGTTAGATTAGGGCAGAGACACCGAAGATGCGAGCGAGCGCGCGCTAAGCGCGAGCAGATTTTGTTTGCCTTTGTAAGATCTCTGCGCCTGCTTTTTGGCCCACCCTTGCCCCCCCTCGGAGCCTACACTCAATGTCTGAGCGAGGCAGCGCGTCACCCGGTGAAACGCTGTGTTGGTGTCGTTCACAGTGAGACAAACACACTGTGGTTTAAAACTAAATGATCACAGGGGATTCCTGCACGTAAACGGGTGTCGAGGGGACAGGCTCCGCGATCTGATTGCATGTCCCGAGCCTGGATACCCCAATCCCCAATCTCACTGCCGACTAACTGTAAAGTGAAACAACCGCCTCGCTCGTAACACTGGTACTGGTGCGTAAAGGGAACGCGCAGTTGGCAAACTCTCCTCACTACAACTGCCACTGCAGAAAAGCCACTGTAGGTCGATCGCTTTGTCGATTCGTGCCTCTGATACGTTGACTCGCAACATAATGAGTCGAGGCTTTGATTTCAGTGCGGGGATGTGGAGCTCTTTGGCCATTTCCGTGCCTTTTTTTCTCTAGACACATCGTTCTCTCTCCAAGCGCACACACGCTTGTCCCGGCCGAATATAAGACCCCGAATATAAAACAACCCAACTTTTTACGACCCATTCCCAGGGGGGAAACCCCCGCCAAAAAAATTTAATAAAAAAAAAAAAAAAAAAAAAAAAAAATCAAGGGCCCCCCTATTGGCCAGGGCCCTGGACATGTGCCCACTTTGCCCATGCGGTAATCCGTCATTGCTGGTAGGGATGCCAATAACCTAAACAGTGTGCCCAAACACCGGCAATGTTTGGTTTTTCATAATATGTCCCCTTTAATATAAGCAGAAAGCTGTGGAAAGGCCAGATTTATGTTTCAGAAGGGACTCCCAGGGCCAGGGGAGTGGCGATTTGTTTTAGCAGTGATAAAATAACGGGGATTAATTTAGTTCATAGAGATTTAGAGGGGAGGTTGATAGTTGTTGATTGTGTTTATGAGGGGAGGGCACTTAGAATAATTAATTTACATGCACCCAATGAGGAGAAGGAGAGGAGGGTTTTTTTGGCTGGTATGAATGTGTGGTGCAACTCTAATTGTATGATTGTGGGGGATTTTAATGTTATTTTGACAAACTCTGATGCATCAAGAAACAATACATTCAAAGGGGACAGCACTAGGCGAACCCTTAGGGAGCTAATGGAGAACAACCAATTGGTTGATATATGGAGAGTCCTACACCCGTGGGACAGGATTTTTTCAAGAAGGCAACATGTTGCAAATACTCTTAAACAGAGTAGAATTGATTTGGCATTAATACAGAGTAGAAATGTAAATTTAATTAAGAGTGTGGAATACATTAATAATACTTGGAGTGATCACGCGGGGATTAGGTTGGAGGTGGGAGGGAGGGAGGGAGGGGAGGGAGTGTTAAAAAGAGGCCTTGGTGTTTTAATGCCAGCTTTTTGGGGGATGTTGTGTTTATGAAGAGTATGGGGTTATTTTTTTTGAAGAGGATGAATGGAATGATGATGAGAATATGAGTGTGTGGTGGGAGAGTGTGAAAATGAGAATTAAAAACAAATGTGTCAGGTATGGTATAGAAAAAAGGAAAATGCAGAGGAGGATATTTTGAGAGAACAACTAAATGAGGAAATTAAATTGTTAGATGAGGAGGGTAATATATGTACGGAAAAATATGTAGATTTAAAAGAAAAATTGAGTGCCTTAGAGGTAGCAAAGTGTAGAGGGGCAGCTATTAGAAGCAAAATTCAGTATATGTACAAAGGGGAAAGGAGCACAGCCTTTTTCCTGGGTTTGGAAAAACAAAAACAAAATAAAACTGAGATAAAGGAAGTATTAGATAATAATGGTCAAATAATAACTGATAAGGAAGAGATATTAAAAGTAGTTAGGGATTATTATGAGTGTTTATTTAAAAAAGATGCATGTGATAAGAATAGTGTAGAAGAGGCCTTAGAGGCACTAAAAAAAACTTAAAGTAGGGAGGATAGTGACTGGTGCGATTGTGAATTTACTGTAAAAGAGATTAATAGTGCTATTGATGGACTAAACAAAAATAAGAGCCCGGGGAGTGATGGGCTGACTGCCGAGTTTTACGTCGGCTTTAAGGGAATTCTGGCTCCGGTGTTTGAAAAACTCTGCAAACATGTGGAGAAAACAGGCTGGCTCCCTGAGAGCATGGGATTAGGCATAATCACGATTTTTTTATAAAAATAAGGGGGATAACAGAAATCTAGATAACTATAGGCCAATCAGTCTACTCAACACTGACTAGGGATGAGCCCGAATCCGAATATGTATTCGGATAAGCACGGATAATGAGTTAGATACGGATACGGATAATTTCCGAATCGTCCCGTTATTATTCGGGGATTTTTTTTTAATATATTATGCGCCTAATTGACGCAGCGCGTTCCGCCTCATGACACAACAGGTAGAATTACACTAACAGCAGTTTTGAGGTGGACATGTCAGGACCGGGCGCGTCCCATGACCCGCGGGCTCTCTCTTTTTATCCACTGATAAACGCAGCGCGTTCGCCCTTTCCCTTGAATAGAGGGTTCTACCGATCGCATTCGCTGCCGTTTTTATGTGAGCTTCCTCGTAACCCGGCCGCTGCCGTGGTGGAGAAGAGAAGGACCGATGGAATATGGTGCACCCCGAGTCACCGTCAGCCCTTCCCCGATGTATTTACATTCACTAGGCCTACTGCTTAAACTCTTTCAAACACCACAACGTTTCCATCAAACTGATGCTTAGGACCTGTTCTTTTTCAGCTGTCAATCAATGCGTATACGGCTAGGCCTACTTCAGGACCTATACAATAAAATCGGAAACTGCAAACTTGACACATTAAAATCACATGTGGCTTTGTGGAAAGGCTAACATATTATTTAGGGTTTATGAGATTGGCACGTTGATACATATTGTTCCTAAATCTTAGTTTAGTAAAACAAAAGTAAAAAAAGAGGGAGGGGGAGAGATAGAGATAAAAAATAATCATGAAATACAGCTGTATTTCCCCAGTTAAAAGGATACCTTAATTAAGTTAAAAGTTAAACACTGGCCCTCATTTACTAACAGTGAGTAGCCTATGCACAGATTTGGGCTGTTATTTATCAATATTTTCGTTCCCTGAATTTCTTCGTATTCTGAGAACAAAGAAAAGAAAGAGAGAGAGATGAAAAGGTAGAAAATATATCTGACTTTTTGACTTTTATGTCAACATTACATCAATGTGATGCTTTGAAGGGACAACAATTAATTGCATTGACAATGAATATTAGTTTACAAAATCAATTTAGGTGTGACTTCCTTTAATGTAGGCTAATGTAAAAGAAACTTCCGGTATACGCCACGCCCACTTCTTGTTGTGTATCCGGATACAGATACAGATAATTTTGTTGGTTGAACAGATACAGATAATGATGTCTCCGCACACCCCTAACACTGACTATAAAATAATTGCTAAAATACTTGCGAATAGAATAAGGGAGGTAATAGGTTCATTAATAGATAAAACTCAAGCGTATAGTATTCCGGGGAGGGACATTGGGGACTCAATTATAACAATAAAACAGGTAGTAAGAGATATGGAAGGGGAGGGTGGATTGTGGCTGGGGATTGATTTAAATAAAGCGTTTGATAGGGTAGATCAGGATTTTTTGGGGAGGGTACTAGAGAAATTTGGATTTGGGACTAAATTAAGGGGGTGGGTGGGACTGCTTTATGGGGGGGGCTAAGAGCAAAATAAAGTGTAACGGTGTTTTGACTGACTCTTTTAATATCAAGAGGTCAGTGAGGCAGGGCTGCCCAATGTCAGCACTGCTCTACAGCATGGTGGCAGAGCCGTTGGCGGCTTTAATTTCTAATGATAAAAGAGTGTGTGGAATAGGTAAGGAAAAAATTAGTTTAACGCAGTACGCGGATGATATTAATATAATGGTTAAAAATGAGAGTGATATAGATATAGTGTTGAATCATATAAAAACTTATGAGAGAGCTTCAGGAGCAAAAATTAATATGGAAAAGTCTGAAATAATGGGGATGGGTAGGAACAAAAATCTAAATAACAAATGGGGATTCAAAATAGTAGAGAATAAAAGAAAAGTGCTTGGAGTGTATGTGGGAAGGGATGAGAATGAATGTGATGATTTAACGTGGAGAGATGTTATTGTGCATATGCAAAAGACCCTGAGTATGTGGAGGGCTAGGGGTCTGCTGTTGAGGGGAAGGGTGGCCGTCACCAATGCTCTAGTGTTGTCGCAGGTGAACCACACCTTGAGCACTTGTGCGCTTCCGACTTGGGCTGAGCAGAAGATAGCTAAAGTCGTTAAAGACTTTATTTGGAGGAGCAAAGCAGCCAGTATTGCGCATAGAACGCTGATAAGGGACAAATATCAGGGTGGGCTAGGATTGATGGACGTACTCGCAAAAAGAACTGCGTTACGGACTAAATTGATAGGTAAATTTAGGAATGCAAGTCGGGAGGCGGCCTGGAAGGGCCACTTCAGTCAGTGGCTGAGCACTTTTGGTCTTCAAAGTAAAGACAATTTGTTGCAGATGCAGAACGCAGCGGCTTATGCACATCTACCGCGGTTCTTCCAGGAGGTGCTCAACGCGTGGTTCCTGCTTTTTGATAAGACTATACTCGTATGCGAGTCAAGAGCGTCTGTGATGAGGCTGCCTTTCCTCTCCAGCCCATATTTCAAACAGGGGGGCGGAGGGGTCATCAAGAGCGTGGCTCTTGAGAGGGCGGGGCTGAAGTGGGTGGGAGATCTAGTCGACAGGGGAGGGAGATGGGATAAAGAAAGGCCGTTTCTCAATTCCAAGTACGCAAAGTTCGGACTTGTGGACTTCGAAGTTCGAACTTGCCAAGTCCGAACTTCCAAGTCCAGACTTCCGAGAACGGGAGCACGCACCTGCAATTGGAACGGCAGCGGACTCGATGGCGTCATCACCTCGGCTCGTTAACTGTGCTACAGAGCTGGGATGCGGTGGAGACGAGCCCTCCTCAATTGTCTATCTCACGTCGTATGTGTTTTATTGTTATGGCTTGTTTTTAACCTTTCAATTTATCGTTTAATATTGATAAATACACTTGACTGTAATGAGTGAATTATCATTTTACCACAGGGTGGAAAGTTGAAGCCCCTTAAAGCTACACACAACATATATAACAGGCTAAAATGTTTAAAAAAAACCTAGGCATGTAATAATTCATAGGCCCTTTACTGATCAAACAAGTAAAATGTTTAATGGATTTTTTAATTCTGATAGACTTTAACACTTCTTAGCAGACAATACATATTGAATACATAATTGCAATTGATTGTACTTAAAATAAACAAATAAGCATGGCATATACTGGTATATCTATCTATCAATAGTAAATATATATAGCGCCGGAAAAAATTAAGAGACCAGTCTGGATTTATCTCTAAATTACTTATTGAAAATGGTCTGAATGACAATACTTTAATTGTGAATTTGGAAGAAATGTTGTCAGTACTTTATAGTATAAAATCAAAATGTTCATTTTAAGCCAAACATATGCCTCTTAAAAATAAAACAAGAGACACTGAACATTTGGAGTGGTCTCTTAATTTTTTCCAGGGCTATATATACACACACACACACACACACACACACACACACACACACACACACACACACACACACACACACACACAATAAACATAAATAATATAAATAGTAAATAACTGAATCAACGATGTTAAAAATATATTCATTATTATTTTTAGAAGCAGCTCACAGCTGTACACAAAGCTCAACACCCCTGTGCCTATCCTGGCTGTCTTCTTTTCTGGAGGGGACCTGAAGCCAGCCTTCAGGCTCTCCAGGGATAGCTTCGACAGGCTACCCCCATCAGCACCTCGACCTCATGGCTCCATCCATGGGCTTTCTTCCGGCCGGGGCAGCAAGGCCAGCAGCCTTCCAAATTCAAGCTGGCCTGTGGTGCGTTGTGCAGGGTGACGGTCCATGGCGTGGTGGAGGCCATCCTCCATCGGGTCATCCATTTCCCCAAGCCAGAGGAGATGGAGGAGGTGGGGGCAGGCTTTGCTCGGCCTTCAGATCTGCTGCCGGGACATTGATGGGTGCCATGTCAGAGTTCTGCCACCTGCAGAACAGAAGAAAAGCTACTTTAACAGGAAGCTCTTCACTTCCATCATCCTGCAGGGTATCTGTGATGCTAAGAGCAAATGTATAGACATTTACATCGGGAACCCGGGGTCAGTGCATGATGCTCTCGTGCTCCGGCGTTCCCCTTTCTACAAGTAGGCCCTGTACCCACCTACTTCTTGCTGGGTGATGGAGGGTACTCCTGCCTGCAGCGTCCCGTGGCCATCATTAGGCTCTACCGCCACCCATCCATGTGAATTTTGATTACCAGGTCATATTGAAGCCCGGTACAAAAGGCCAGAGGGCGCAACACTGTGGAGAGGTCGTTTGGGATCATCAGAACATGCTGGTGGGCCATCTTCCTTAGGTCTCTGGAGATAATAATAAGAACATGGTTTGTAAATATTCCTAGCTTTGTAAATAAATGTACATATTTGTAATGACATGTTTTATTCTCCTCTGTGTACAGTTTTTAATATTTAAATTAGCTGATTTTAACTTGCTTGGCCTGTTGAGTTTAACCATGTTTGAAGTCTATAAAATACTTGATGCTGAATGAGTCAACTTTCAGCAGACATCTTCTGTTTTTTATGCTAAATAAAGTAGCGATTTTCTTCTTGAAACTCTTGCCTCCTGAAGTCCATTTGTAACTGAATTTGCCAGTATACATGTGAATGTAAAATATAAAAAAACACTGTTGCTATCAAAACAATTTGCTCAAAAAACATAGCTAGTATAATAAAGTATACATAAAAAACATAGGGTGAGGACAGTATTTGCAATTACAACTTATGTAATATATTAACATTTCAAGCCAATACATTTGACCAATACATGATACCATTCAAATGTAGAGCCTTAGCATTGATTTGTGAATTCATGTGATTTCAATCACAGGGAACCCCTGCTTGGATTTGACAACAATATTATCTATTAACATGTGTCAGAAATAGGAGATAAATGCGATGGACCTTAGGTATCCCAGGTTAAGCAGTGTCCCACATTAGGGCAATTCACCATACGGTTATGAACCACAACTTTGCACCCCCAAACGGGACTAGCTGTCCCTGTCCCAGGGGGGAAGCTAGAAATCCCCCAGGGCAAGCTAGCTGTCCCGCGGGGGAAGCTAGAAATCCCCCGGGGCAAGCCAGCTGTCCCGCGGGGGAAGCTAGAAATCCCGTGGGACAGCTGGGCAAGCTAGCAGTCGGACGTTTACGGAGCTAAGTAGGATTTGACAGGTTGGAGAATTAAATTATCATCTAATAAAAACTTCAAAACAACATACCGGTATTCTGAAACAAAAGTAGTATTTATAAAATAGTAATAATTATGCTTACAGTTGTGGGTTTCTCCGCCTTGTCCGCCTCTGCCGCCTCTGCCTCCTTGCTCTGCTACTACGCTGCGAAATGCATTCTGGGATATCTAACGGCCACAAGTCACCACCGATGCATCCTCGATAGAATGGCCAGTTGAAGAACACATCAGGAACACTTCCGGGTACTTGACTTGATGCGAACTTTGAATTGGAACAGTACTTGGGCTACGGTTGATGACGTTTTACGAGAACGCAAGTACACAAGTACAGAAAAGAACGCAAATTGAGAAACGGCCAAAGAGTTATTAGGATAATGAGAGAGAAGGGGATAACATATAGGAGGGGAGTGATTGTGAAAGTGTTGGAGAGAGTGGAAGAGTGTGTGATGAGTGAATGGGGGGACGGGTTTAGGGATAAGGGGAGGGTTGGGCAGGATGATGCGGTGGGAATCTCCCTGTGCCTGGGGGGGAAGACACACGCCATTGCTGATGTCACAACAAGGATTTGGTATAAGCATGCATTTACACATAGAGGGCAAAAACCCACATGCGAGAGTAAATGGACAGACACATATCCGGACATTACACCCAACATTTTGTGGAAGTATATTAACATACCGCACACACCGCATGCAATATTCGATCTTGATTTCAAGATAAGGCACAGGAGGATTTTCACCTGCATCATCCTGCACCAAATGCACAGGGGAGTGTATGGGAGGACGTGTATGGTGTGTGAAAGGGTGGATGAAGATGTTAACCATATTTTTGTGTATTGTAGCGAGCTAGCAGATTTCTGGGGGAAAATCAAGGGGCTGCTGGGAGGGTGCAGTGTGGCAGACTGCTGGGTGGATCGTGGGTGGGAACTATCTGTGCTCTTGGGAGTAGATAGGAAATATAAAAACTGGAAAACTATCAACATGATCTTTGGGTTCGCAAGGAGGGCGATTTTTAACAGACGCAATTGTGCACTGTATGAAAGGAGAAAGTTGGATGTATGGAGGTTGTTTGTGAATGAATGGAAAAGACACTTACGAATGCTGTATGTTGTGGATGAGACATGAGAGTTTGTTTGTGAGTATGTTTGTAGAGAGCACGGGAGTATGTGGTGTGAATGAGAATGGAATTGTATGGATGACTGAGCAGGGCACTGTTTGGGGTTGATTTGGGTGGTTTAAAGGGGGAGGCTTAATTTTGGAGGTGGGAGAGTGAGGGAGTTTTGTGTGGGATTTGGTTTTTGTGTGTTTTTTTTGGAATGAGGGGTGGTTTAATTTTGTGGGTAAGTGTTTGAGGCGAAAAGATTCTGTGTTTGTTGTCTGGTTTTGGGGGATTGAGGGGCGGTTTAATTTTGTTGGTAAGTGTTCGAGGTTAAAATAATCTGTGTTTAATTGTCTGGTTTGTGTTTTGGGACTGAGGGGCGGTTTCATTTCGAGGGTAAGTGTACGAGGTTAAAGATTCTGTTTTTATTATCTGGTACTTTGGGAAGGGCAGGGGTGGTTTAATTTTGAGGGTAAGTGTATTGGGGAAAAGATTCTGTTTTTGCTGTCTGGTTCTTATTTTTAATTTAAAAGAGAAACTAAAGAGCTGTGCTATTGACACTACTGAATGCACTTTAGGGCTTTTTTGGAAGGGAGGTTTAATTTGTGGGATAAATGCATATTGTTGTGGGGATTGTGTTTGGGTTGTGTGTTGGGTATGTATACTTGTTTGGAGTGTAGGCCTTAAAGGTCAAAAGGTCGGGGGTTGATTTAGAAGGGCTAAAGTTTTTTTTTGAGTGTTTAGTTAATTGTTTGTGCTGTTTCTGAGGGTGGTTTAATTTGTGGGGCTGTCTTTATTTATTTTGATTGGTATACGTATAAATTGAATACGTAAATGCATAAATGGAATATATTTTTGATAATAAAAAAGATTTTAAAAAAAACACGCCCGATCTCGGAAGCCAAGCAGGGTCGGGCCTGGTTAGTACTTGGATGGGAGACCGCCTGGGAATACCAGGTGCTGTAAGCTTTTTTGAAGTTGAAAAAAGCGTTCATTTTGATCAACTAGGAGGTAGAAACATCAAACATCAAAGGCAATACTGCTCACAGCAGCCACCTATAAAAAGGCCCACTTGCTCACTCTGCCTTTGCTTACGGCCATACCACCCTGACGCCCTCTAGTGTTTGGGAGTACGTTTGGTCGCAATTGTGTGTAGCACATGGGAAAAAGTTTGTCTTGTGGAGCTGAGTGTTCTTTGGAGAATTATCGTTTGTTCGTCACCCAAATTTGTGGTTTATCGTCCCCCGCAGTCACTGACTGTCGGGGGATCGCTTTCAGTTGCCTTTTTGTTTGTCCTTGTGTGCGTTTTTTGTGTTTTTTGTTCGAATGGAGGAGAAAATGGAGCGGGGCCTAGCTACAACAAGGCTACCGCAGCAGAAAGGTGTGGCACGGACTCACCTGGGAACACATGCACATGACGGGAAAGAAGGCACAATCATTGGTGAAAGCGGACGACAGACGGTGGTGGTGGAGAGGAGAGCTGGTGGAGAGAAGGAAGAAGCTGGCGGGAGGCGAGGAGGAAGAAGCAAGGCAGAGGAGACGAGAGGAGGAGAAAGGAGGAATGGAGCCATGAAAAATGGTGTGGACGCAGACGACAGGAGAGAACAGGTGGATGGAGGAAAAGTAGCAGATGAAGGTGGCAGCGGCGACAGCAGAGAGGTGGCGGAGGCAAAGAAAACGGACAAAAAGGACTATGTGTATGAGAAGAAGTTGACTGTATGTGTGGAGCAGAGTGGGGAGATAGGGGGGGGGGGGGGGGAGAAGGGGAAAAGTGTGGTTAAAATGTCATGGGGTGATGATGTGGTGGAGGAAAGTGTGGATTATGTGTCTGAATCTGTGAGGGAAGGGAGCTCGGGGAGCGATGTGGACATGGAGGAGTTAAGGGAGGCTAAAAGAAGGTTGTCTGCAAAGCAAAGAACGGACGGGGGGGGGGGAAGAAGAACAAAACAAATTAAGTATTTAAAAAAATGAAGGTTAATGGTTTTGCTGGCTCTTTTTCTTTGGGTTATTTCTTAGTTTTCTCATTTTTTATGGCCTTAAATATATTTTCAATTAATGTTAACGGTCTGAGGACTGAAATAAAGAGAAAAGTGATACTAGATTCAAAGGCAGACATTTTATGTCTACAGGAGACGAGGTGGGACGAGGAGTTGCTGGAGAAAAGCAAAAAAGAGGGGAAAGGCCAGTTTTTTGTTGCTAATGGGACTCCCAGGGCTAGGGGAGTGGCTATTTTCTTTAAAAATTCAAAAATAACGGGGATTAATTTGGTTCATAGGGATTCGGAGGGGAGGTTATTAGTTGTTGACTGGTGTTATGAGGGAAGGGTATTTAGATTGGTAAATGTGCATGCACCAAATGAGGAAGAGGAAAGGATTGTTGTTTTGCTAAGTTTGAATGCTTGGTGCTGTGCTAATAGTATTATTTTGGGTGATTTTAACATAGTCTTGACTGCCAATGATGCGTCAAAAAATAACACATTTAAGGGGGATAGCAGTAGGCATACTTTAAAAGAAATAATGGAGAACAATCAATTAGTTGACATCTGGAGAGTCCTGCATCCGTGGGAGAGGGTTTTTTCTAGGAGGCAAGTTGTATTGAACAAGTTAAAACAAAGTAGGATTGACTTAGCATTGGTAACAAGCAGGAACGTTAAATTGATTAAGAGTGTGGAATATATTAATAATTCTTGGAGTGACCATGCAGGGATTAAGTTGGAGGTGGGAGAGAGGGAAGGGTTTTTTTTTACAGAAGGACCTGGTGTTTTAACGCCAGCTTTTTGGGTGATGTGGAGTTTAAAAGGAGTATGAGGTTTTTTTTGCAAAGTGTGATGGATGAATGGAATGAGGATGAGTGCATGGATAAATGGTGGGAGAGTGTTAAAATAAGAATCAAGAAAAGGTGTATTAGATATGGTATAGAGAAAAGAAAGAGGGAAAATGAAGATGAAGATAAGTTGAGAAAATTGCTAAATGATGAAATACAATTACTGGATAGTGATGGGAATGGGGGGTACGGAAAAATACATTGATTTAAAAGAGAGATTAAATGCACTGGAGGTAGCTAAATGTAGGGGAGCGGCAATTAGGAGCAGAATACAGTATATGTATGAGGGTGAAAAAAGCACGGCTTTTTTCTTAGGTTTGGAAAAACAAAAGCAGAATAAAACTGAAATTAAGGAAATATTAGATAATAATGGGCAGATAATAAATGATAAGGATGAAATATTAAAAGTAGTTAGGGGGTATTATGAGGAATTGTTAAAAAAGGATGAGTGTGATGAGAATGGTGTAGGCACTTGAGGCTTTAAAAAAGGTTTTAAAAATGGAAGATAGGGACTGGTGTGACAGTGAGTTCACAGAGGAGGAAATTAAAAGCGCAATTGAGGGCTTTAACAAAAATAAGAGTCCTGGTAGCGATGGACTGACGGCAGAATTCTACAAAGAGTTTAAAGATGTTGTGGTACCAACTTTTTGCAAACTGTGTAACTTTTTTGAGAGGACGGGCCGGCTCCCTGAGAGCCTGAATTTAGGCATAATTACTATATTTTATAAAAACAAAGGGGATGCAAAAAGTTTAGATAATTATAGGCCCATTAGTTTATTGAATACTGACTATAAAATAATCGCGAAAATGGTAGCAAACCGAATTAGGGAGGTCATAGGATCATTAGTGGAAAAGACGCAAGTTTATAGTATTCCGGGGAGGAACATTGGGGATTCTATAATTACAGTAAAACAAGTGGTTAGAGATATGGAAGGGGAGGGTGGCTTTTGGTTGGGGATTGATTTAAATAAAGCATTTGATAGGGTGGACCAAGCTTTTTTGGGGAGGGTTTTGGAAAAATTTGGATTTGGGAGGAAAATAAGAGGGTGGGTGAATCTGTTATATTGGGGGGCTAAGAGCAAAATTAAGTGTAATGGGTGTTTGACTGATTCTTTTTTAATTGAAAGATCAGTGCGGCAAGGGTGCCCGATGTCGGCGCTTTTATACAGCCTGGTGGCAGAGCCGTTAGCGGCTTTAATTGCTAGGGACAAAATAATTGTAGGGATAGGTGAGCAAAATATAAGTGTAATGCAGTATGCGGATGATATAAATATTACGGTTAAAAGAGAAGAAGATATTGATCTAGTGTTAAAACATATAAAAACATATGAAGGAGCTTCTGGAGCTAAAATAAATATGCAGAAGTCGGAAATAATGGGGATGGGTAGTAATAAAAATCTAAATAATAAATGGGGATTTAGAGTAGTGGAGGGCAAAAGAAAGGTGCTCGGTGTGTATGTGGGTAGTGATGAGAATGAATGTGATGATACAACATGGAAGGAGGTGATTGGCAAAATGGAGAGGGTTTTGAATATGTGGAAGGCAAGGGGTTTGCTGTTGAGGGGAAGGGTGGCCGTCACCAATGCTCTAGTGATGTCGCAGGTGAACCACACCTTGAGCACTTGTGCGCTTCCGACTTGGGCGGAGCAAAAGATTGCTAAAGTCGTTAGAGACTTTATATGGCGAAATAAAGCTGCCAGTATAGCTCATAAAATGCTCATAGGGGCCAAAGATCAGGGGGGGCTAGGATTAATGGACGTACTCGCAAAAAGAACTGCGTTGAGAACTAAATTGGTAGGCAAATTTAGGGATCAAAGTCGAGAAGTAGCCTGGAAGGGACACTTCATGCTGTGGCTGCGCAGCTTTGGCCTCAGCAGTGGGGACAATCTGCTGCAGCTTCACGGCATGGGGGTCTATCAGGGCCCCAGGACACTGCCTTTTCCGAGCAACCAGTATGGACAAGTGGCCAAACCATTAGTACTGCATGCTGTGAATGGGGCTGGGGGGTGGAGCTTATTTTCATACGGCCCGTAGGCAGATTTCCCTGTCCACACAGTACAAGCGGCGAACAAGATTGTGTCTCCGCAAAATTTTTCTGAATATCAATCATAGGCTCATACTTCTCTTTAGACCATATACTATTGAACCTGAAGTTTTTTCATTTCAAAACGCCAGCTTAAGCGTTTTATTAGCCCAACGGCTTTTAACGGCTTTCAGTTGGTTTTCGAGGGAGGAGGAGGGCGTGGGCAGCCGTGGGCAGCTGAACAGAGTCGTAGTGAAACAAATGTTTCGGTTTTCTGCCCGGTCTCCGAGAGGGCTCAGTGCTTTCTTTATAGGTCTATGCCATACTCATTGCCAGGTGCACGGCTCCATTAACTTCTCGTGTCTGAGGTTTTTCCTTTTACTTAACATGAAGGACGTTGATAGTTTTTAGGCATTTTGGTGACTTTTTAACACTTAGAGTCGCCGAGGGATTTGTAAGACTGCTTCAGCTGTTTGACGTGTGCGCTCAATAACTCTCACGTCCCTCTGCTTGCGATCATTGCGATTCACCAGTTATTGATCGATTTGTTCAAAAGATTTTTATAACATTGTTTGTGTAATATAACCGTTTCAGTTGCGTTGATTTTTAATTTGCAGTTGCTTGTTAAGTTATGTAGGCTAGGCTATGACAGTTAACCATGTTGGTGTATTATAATTCATTATGTTGGTAGGCTACTCCAACTTCGTTGCTGTTCAATATGCAACCATTTATTTTTATCTAAATTATTGATTGCATTTTTCGTTAAGTTAAATGTAAGGAATCCGTTTCTTAAGCAATAACATTGATTGATAATAACATGATAACAGCAATAACATAGAAGTGTATTTTTTCTATGATGTAGGCCTAATGTTGTTGGTGTTATTTGGAGCAACCGTGTTAATTAATATTAATGAAGTTCTCAGATCAATAAAGTTCTATCTCTTTTTAATTGAACTGCCTGTATGTCCCTTGATTAAAAAAAGTAAATAAGGTATAACAGTGTTTACATTGGTTATCACATATCATGAAATGGTGTCCAAGTGGCTGCATGTGTAAGAAAAAGGATTTGAACAAAAAGTGTTACAATAAAAAAGTTTTTATTAATATAACACAAAAAAAATCCACAACCTCCAACTTCAACAAAATATTTGTCTGTTTGTTTGTTTTTTTACTTTTGGGGGACAGCTACAAAGGCCATGGAGAGGAGAGAGCAAGTCAGTTTGGCTGGGGCGGAAGAGTGGACAGGGGGGAAACGAAAATACAAAGAAGAAGTAGGGAAAGGAATGAGAGGAAGAACAGGGAAATGAATGAACAGTGTGATAAACACAAATGATTACCAATCGTTTTAATTACTTTTAATTACTGATTTATCAAATGTGCAAAAAAGAGCATCACCGAATAAAGATTAAAAACCTGGATTATATTCTACAAACAGATGTAAACTCAGTTGAAATTACAATTCAGAGTGGCTGAAGGCTGAACATATTGGCCCAGAAAGTGTCAGTTTCACCCACTCTGGATTATCTCTTCAAGAGACTGCGAAATAGTTTTTAAGAAAATGTAATTTCCCCTATTGGTGAAATGAACCCCGTCTTTTAGGTATAAAGCACGGCAGTTAAACTTTATCCCAGGATGCTCTACGCTGGTGCCTCCAAGCTCTACACTAACAAATGTGTTCATCACACTGTTCACCCATTTCCTGGCATGATTAAGCCTCCCCGGTTTGTCAGCCCTCCACCGGGGTCTCTCGTTGATGTTTGAGAAGACGAGCTTCATGTCTGGGAACTCCCGGTGGAGGTACTGCAGGTCCTGCTTCATGGCGGCAACAACCTCCACTCCCTCCAGTCGTCCGAGGTCGTTACCGCCACAGTGGATGAGCAGGACATCCGGGGCTGTTCTTCCTCTCAGGGACTGCAAAAAGAAGGGGATGAGGGTCTTCCGTCCATGCTTCCATCTGAGTCCACCCCAGCCAAACCAACTGACCCTGGCCTCCAGGCCAAGGTTGAGGCCACAAGTCTCCCTGGCTCTCTCCCTCTCCACGGCGGACGTAGCTGCTCCCCGATGATCCAAATTTGTTTTCCTATAGATTACAAAACACAGATTACTATACATGTTAATACAGAGAGGGAAATATCTAGCATACACTTTTTGTCTTATTGGTTGTTTTCCAATAGCCCTGTTAACATAAAGCTTTATATTATCATACAGTCATTACCTTATTTCATATGTATTTGTAGGAATTCAGTAAACATGTAAGTCTAATAATTTGTCATGTTAGGGGACACGCAGACAAACAAAATGTGTTTTAAAAAAAATATATTCCTTAGTCAACCTACAATCCTTCATTCCCTCTGACATTCAGGCATTGATCACAGTCTGATTTTATCACTGTTCGGCAGATCTGATATTTATAGTATTTATTTTACTTATTTGCTGCTAACTGTCATTTGCACTGTTCTGTCTTGTCTTGTTGATGTGTATTTGTATGTGCCCAGTTCAACATGTTATGTGTGTATGTGGGAAGACAAAGACAAATTTCCACCAAGGTGGACAATAAAGTTATTCTTATCTTATCTTATACTTACTCATGATATTTCGAAGTTGTTCCCATCTCAGCTTTGTCCATCTTCTTTTTAAATTTTCAGGCTAAAATATAAATATAAGAAAAAAGATTAAGCTAGCTAGCAATCATCAACTGTACATGTCCATGATATTCAATTGTAGAATACTTAATATGTCTGGAGAGCTGTAATGTTTTACAGTATTTAACATTATTATATATATATATTTGAAGAAATATATTGTATGCAAAACTTTAAAATGTACCTTTTACGTTTTTTACGGTCCAGTCTCCGAGTCTCCACGTGAGGTGAGGAGGAGGTGAGGATGAAAGTTTTTTAGTTTGATTGACAGCTAGCTACAGCAGCACACGTGCGAGGAAAGATTAAAGGGACCGGCGTGGGGGGTGGGCTATCTGTTCTCTATAAATTGATGATCATGCTAACAATCTCCCTTTTCCCCAAACTCACTTGATAAGATAGTCATCAATTTATACGAAAATGACTGGTTGTGTTGCTGTCAACTGCACGAATCGATCGGAATACAAGATTACCCTTTACTGGTATGTGAAAGACAATTCCAAACTAATTATGAAAAAAAAAAAAAAAAAGTATACTTTATCGTCAAGTAAAAATTTATTCCACCAAGCTAACATTAGCTAAAGTTAGAACTAAGTTACGGTACCATTTAAGGTTTCCTTTGTTAGGCTTAGCGATGCAGTTTTAAACTTTGGATTGAAGTGATGTACACATTTGTGATAAACACACTATATTCATATTATCGTATGAGCGTAATATTCATTTAAATGGCTTATTTCTAAATTTTGGAGGAAATACAAGCCGGTTTAACGAGGCATTTATGGAAGCTATTCTACTATTTATGGAAAGTACTCTTATTGTTCTGAAACGGTTCATCGTTAGTATATCTGACTAGACATTATATTTAATTTTTTGAAAACTTAATTATAATTATAGTTTTAATTTTTTTTAATAGATTTCAATAGTAAATGCGCACAAAATTTCACATTTTATTTTTTGGATTGTTTAAGATCAAAAAGATAACCTTAATGTTCACACTGACATTATCTATTTAAATTAAAATATTATATTAATGACCATTGCAAACTATTATTAGGGTACCTGAATGCAATCACTTTTGGAAAGGGCAAAGAACGTTTTTTAACTTTATTTTATTGTTCTATTATTACTCAGATATTAATGGAATTTGTTTAATTCTGTTCCACAGACTTATTTCATTATACAATTATTTGTATTTTGGTAAACATACCTCATGCAAAATGTACATATGCAGAAGAATTGTCCTTATACTTCACATTATTTATGTAGCACCTTTCATGACATACAATTCAGCCCAAAGTGCTTAGCACAACAAGAGGGAGGTGTCTTTTTAGAGGAGGCAGGATTTAAAAATAAAAGTAGATGATTATTGGGCATGTTAACTTGAAATAGCACTAATAATATTTTTACTACAGTACAGTAAATGTTTTTTAAAATTACTTTAAATATCCTTGAAGGTAATAAACATAATTTCCCCACAGCCTCCCGCTGCGACAGAAGAAAAGGCTCCGCCAGTGGTTGAAGAACATCAATCGAAAGACGTGGGTCCCAACTGTGTATAGCAGATTATGTGCCAGCCATTTCACAGCAGACTGCTTCACCATCAATGGCAAACTCAAGCCAGATGCGGTCCCCACTGTCTTCAGCAACCCTCGAGCACCATCTGAGGTCAGGGCAGAGGTAAGTATTGTCAGGGCACAGGTAAGTAATGTGAAGATAGAACACAATTACTGCAAACTCTTTTTAGATGTTGCAGATGTTGTTGACGTAGCTGATGAGGTAAATGTTAATGTTTCGGAAGCCTCAGAGGTTGCAGGTGTTGTTGATGAAGCTGTTGAGGTACAGGTAAATGTTTCTGAAGCCACAGCATCAATCAGTACTGACCATATGTATGCAGTGAATGCATCTCCTAAATCTATCAAAAGGCAGGCTGAACAAAAACTGGGATCTATTAGAAAAAAACTTAGATTAGAGCGGCAGAAGAGTAGGAAATTAAAGATAAAAGTTTCCTGCTTAACTCAGGTCATCACTTCCCTTAAGGAGAAACTGCTCATTTCTAGTGGCTGTGCAGAGATGCTGGAGAACTCCTTTAGTGGAGTCCATAAGACCTTGCTCTCCAGAAGGGTGCAAGGCAAAAGATCGAAAGTGTCAGAGGAGTTGCGTTCATTTGCGATGACTCTGCACTTCTATTCGGCCAAAGCATATAGTTTTGTGCGTAAAGTTTTTGACCTTGTACTGCCCCACCCCGACACCATCCGGACGTGGTACAGCCAAATTCATGCAGATCCCGGTTTTACACAGCCTGCATTTTCTGCTCTTGCATGTCATGTGCAGAACAGAAAAGTTGAAGGAAAGGAGACCCTGTGTGCTCTCATGTTAGATGAAGTGGCCATTCGAAAGCACGTGGAATATGCAGCTGGGAGATTCCATGGATATGTGGACCTTGGCTGTGGCACTGTTGATGACAGTCTACCACCAGCCAAAGATGCCTTGGTCCTCATGGTTGTTGCCATCAACGACTCCTGGAAGATCCCTGTTGCATATTTCCTCATTGATGGAATGACTGGTGTAGAGCGTGCCAACATCATTAGTGAATGCCTCCATCGGCTCTATGCCACCGGAGTGCGGACAGTGTCATTGACATGCGATGGCCCATCATGCCACTTTGCCATGCTGAGAGCCCTGGGAGCAACATTGGATGTAAATAATATGAGATCCTCGTTTGCACATCCTGCTGATCCAACACAATTGGTCCATGTGCTGCTTGATGTTTGCCATATGCTAAAGTTGCTCAGAAATACATTGGCTGACGGAGGTTTACTCCGAACTCCAAATGGAGAAATCCATTGGAAATACATAGAGGAGTTGAACAAACTTCAAGAGATGGAGGGATTACGACTTGGAAACAAGTTAAAAATGGCACATGTACGGTGGGAGAAACAAAAGATGAAGGTGAAGCTTGCAGCTCAGGTGTTTAGCAGCAGTGTAGCAGATGCTCTTGAGTACTGTAACACAGATCTGCATCTCCAACAGTTCAGCGGGTGCGAGGAGACAGTGAAGTTCCTGAGAACCATTGATGCCGCCTTCGATGTCCTTAACAGCAGGAACCCATTGGGGAAGGGCGCCAAATCCCCAATGAGGGCATCAAACAAGGACCGGGTGCAGGAAATCCTGTTAAAGGCTCAAAGGTTGCTCTTGGAACTGAAAGACAACAAAGGTAAGTTAGTGCATTTAGGCCCAAGGAAAACTTGTGTGGTTGGCTTTATTGCCAGTTGTGTAAGTGCATGGAACATTTTCCTTGAAGTAGTCATCCAGCCAAACGCACCATGCCGTTACCTCCTCACCTACAAGCTGAGCCAAGATCACCTCGAGCTGTTCTTCTCCTCTCTGAGAGCACGTGGTGGATTCAACAACAATCCCACGTCAAGGCAGTTTACAGCGGCCTACAAGCGTCTTCTTTTGAAGTCCCAGGTAAGAACAGGTACAGGCAACTGCATCCTACGTGATAATACCACCATCATGGATGTCACACCTGCTGCAGCGAACACCGCGCGGAGGTTTGATCTGAAGCCTGTGGAGCCTGAGGAGCATGCTGACCATGAATACCAGCACTGCCCAAATGTTGATGCTGTGTCCGACTACAAGGATGCTGCAATCAACTACATTGCTGGCTTTGTGGTTAAGAAGCTCAAGGAGAGGCATACCTGCATGCCTTGCGCTGAAGCTCTTACCTCAACCACCGTACATCCCTTCATTCTGTTGAAGAGTCGTGGAGGTTTGGTAAAACCATCGGCCGGGATAGTTGCTGTGTGCAGGGAGTCGGAGCGTTGCTTTCAGAGAATTTTGAGAACAACTTCCGGCAAACTCCCCCAGGGACATGGTATAACATCAGCCATTGTCACACAAGTGCTGGAATACAGTGCTGGTAAGACATTGTTCCCGGAGCTGCACAACCACATGTTTGAAACCACTGTTGAGGACAATCATGTTCATCTTCTGGTGAAAATGGCATCCTCTTTATATTGCAAAATAAGGATGAACCATCTGGCAAGGCGTGCAACAGAGAGCCTGCATAAGGACTCTGTTAGACACAAATTTACGAAACTCATCCATTTTCATCACCAGTAAACAAAATTACTGGGATAGATAGAAACCAAATTATTAGGATAGATAGATAGATATCTTTATTGGTTTTGTGTAGTAGCAAACATATGCCATATGTAATAACAAAAATCCCCCCACCCCTCATTTTAACAATTTGAATTAAACTATGTAAACATAGAGACAAAAACTAAATTATAAGATAACATTTAAATTTACCCTTCCAAATGAAATTGAAATAATATTTAGAAAAAGAAGATTATTGTTGTCATCAGTGGTACATATACAGCATATCTCAAACCACCTTCCAGCCAATAACATCTGTATTTGTACAGTTTAGTGTTTAGTGTAATACTTGGAGCTTGCATGACGGAGCACAAGTTGGCACAAAGCACTCAAAACTGCTTAAAGACATTGTTCAATTGTAGACTTGGAGCTTGCATAACGGAGCACAAGGCATAGTTGAATAATAAATTTCTTAAACAGCACATCCGATCAGTGACCTCTGTAATTTTTGTAAATGTAAATGTATGCCCATCACTTGCAAGTTGAGTTTAGCTTTGTCTATTATTATTTTTATTTTCATCCCTTTCTTCTTTTCATGTTATGTGTATTTTGATTTTAATATAAATAAAGAAAAAAAATAGTTTTAAAATATATAAAGAAAAACAAAAAAAAAATCTATGTTCTCGTATTTATATGTTTTTTACTTGTTGTGACTGTCTGAGTTTGTGATGTGAGTATATGGTCTCGTATTTATATACATGTTTCATGTATTTATATGTTTTTTACTTGTTGTGACTGTCTGAGTTTGTGATGTGAGTCTTTGTCTCGTGACCCCACTCTTTGCCTGCACCTTGACGTGGTGAGTGGGCTTTAAACTAAGCCAGGCTTTTTCTATTTTTGTTTTTTATTAAATGTTTGTCACGGTCTATCTTATTATTGATACAAAGCCTTAATAAAACCCCTTCTCTTCTTTGTGCAGACACTGGAAACTTCAGAGTATATTCTATCTTAAATGAGCTAATCTGTTTTGTTTCCTTATCAGATCCCAGTCCATCATTCTCCTCTACTCGTCTGCTGTGCCACCATCATGCCTCATGCATCACCTCTCAGCGCTCTGCCCAGCTGCATCGTATTCTGTTACTCCAGCTCTTTCACAAAAGTGACAAACATAAAAAAAACACACCTGTACCTCCCCTGGTCATTAACTATAAGCATTTCCTTTGCTAATGTTCCACCCAGTGTTCAAAAACAAAACTGCATATATACATACAGTGGCTTGCAAAAGTATTCATACCCCTTGTAATTTTCCACATTTTGTCACGTATTAACCACACACATACATTTATTTTATTGGGATTTTATGTGATGGGGTATGAATACTTTTGCAAGCCACTGTATATATATTTACATGTCACTTGTACTGTATGAAATTATCCTCCTTGCTTTTTAAGCTCTCAATAACATGCCCCCGCCTTACATCTCTGACCTCCTCCATAACTACAGCCCCCCTCTCCGCTCTTCCTCCTCCATGATCCTCGCCACATCTCCTGCACGGCCGTTATCCATGGGGTCCCCAGCCTTTAAACCCCCGTCTCTGGAACTCTTCCACACATTCCATATGTGACACTGACTCTCTCCCCACAATCAAATCAGGTCTTAAAACCCACATCTTCAAACTGGCATATTCTATGTATTTTTAGTTTGTTTTTATTGCTTTGTATTTAGCTTTGCTCTGTTTTGATGTTGTACAACTGTGTTAATCTTTTATTAATTATACATGTAAGGTGTCATTAAGTGGCCTGAAAGGTTTCCATAAAATAAAATGCATTTTATTATTATAATTATCAATATAACATTATGGCTCCATCCATTACACCTGCCATTTACATTTATCAGTTATACTTCCTATACATCTTTAATATTATTTACATGCAGCAGGCCTGCACACATCACTGCCTACTCCATCGATTGCTGCCAGAGCCTACAATATTTCATGCTTAATACATTTCAGGATTCAGTTTGAGATTCAGTTTCAGTATAACTTATCTGGAAACTGACCTGGGGCAACATCTTATCTGTCTGATTTATTGCACCAATACGTCCCAATCAGAAGAATGAGGTCAACAAACCAGAGGCTGCTCATCCCGGAGAGTTTTAAATCTCACTGAAGATAAACTTCTTCAGCACTTGTTTTATGATTATGATTTTTTAAATCACGTTATTTGATTTACAATGTGCTGCTTGCTGGTTCCATGTGGGTAATTTCAGACTCCTTTGTTTCCTAACATCTTGACTGAATTGGTGAGTTCCCTGCATACACCAGCTGATGGGTCTGTGTTTCAGAAACAGAAAAATATATTAAAAAACGAGTGGTAATTGGTGTTTTTCTTTATCAGGTCAAAAACGGACAAACTAATCTAAAGAAAACTGTTGTTTAATGACTGTTTAACTTTATTGAATTTTAAGCTTGTGTAATTTGTTATTCTAACAAATGGTCATGGTAGTAAAATAAAACTAATTCTGACTCATTCTGATTAGGCAATTACGTTCACAGCCGCAAAATTGGTCTCATAAGTTAACGTATAAAGTTCACTTAAGCATTTGAACATTTCTTTGGTTGATTACAATAGTTAACTTAAGCACCATCCATGGATGCCATGGACCTATAAAGATGTAACACACGCTATCAAAACAGCGCTAGCCCACTAGGTTTGGTTTAGATGGCTGGAGGAATCTTCGTTTAGAACTTGTTCACCACTGTTTTACTTTACAAAAACGGAGTGTAATTCAAAGATCACATATAGTGAATCATCAGGGGGGTTAGTGACTTATACGACCATGGTCGGTAAGCAATACAACTGTGCTCGCTAAAACATTTAGCTTACAATGCTAGATGCTACGGATGCTACAGAACGAGAATGATTCTACATCCGCTACCAGTCCCCTACGTCATGGCTACGCTTGCCGCCCTCGTTTTCGATAGGTCCATAATGCCGCTACGTCATGCTCATGGACCTATCGCCATGAACCATGGGCCGCATGAATTTCCGCATATCACTTCCTTGTGGCTTCCCTGCGCCAATGAGCAGTTTCATAGGAATGAATGAGCGCCGTGTTTCAGTCCGGTGTCCATTTCTTTATATGTCCATGGGGTCTATGCACACCTGCCAAGGTTCTTCCAGGAGGTGCTCAATGCGTGGTGCCTGCTTATTGAAAAGACTTCGCTCGTGTGCGAGTCAAGAGCGTCTGTGCTGAGGCTGCCTTTCCTCTCCAGCCCATATTTTAAGCAGGAGGGCGGAGGGATTATCAACTGTGTGGCCCTTGAGAGGGCAGGGTTGATTAGGGTGGGAGATTTAGTGGACAGTGTCACGACTTCAGCCAGTATTGAGTTTGTTTTCATATGTCTGTTTGTTTTCCTGGTTTACTTTCTACTCTCTTGTCATTTCAGACCCGGCCACTCCCCCCTGCTCTGCACTCCCTGTTGATTACTTTCACCTGGCCTAACCACACTCACCTGCTCCCCATCAGCTAATTTGCCCCTCAGTATTTATTCCACCCCATTCCCTTCAGTCATTGCCAGATTGTCAGATGTCCTCAGATGTCCTAGTGTCGATCCTAGCGCTCCAGCATTCCTTATCATTTTGATCCTTCCTGCCTGTTCCCATTTTGACCTGTCTTTTTGGACCTTGGACTTTCCCCTTTGCCTGTTCCCCTGGACTTGTTTGCCTCGCCGGTTACCTGGTTTGTCATCGTTTTCTCATTAAAAGCCTTTTTGTGAACCTGAACTGTTTCTATGTGTCTTGCTACTGGGTTCTTGTCTGTCGTCTTTCCTGGAAACCTGACAGACAGGGGAGGAAGATGGGATAGGGATAGAGTGGTTAGAATAGTGAGAGGGAAGGGGATAGCGTATAGGAGGGGTGTAATTGTGAGGGTAATGGAGAGAGTGGAAGCATGTGTGTTGAGTGAATGGGGGGAAGGTTTTAGGAATAAGGGGAGGGTTGGGCAGGACGATGGGGTGGAGATCTCCCTGTGCTGGGGGGGGGGGGGGGGGGGGTACACACGCCATTACTGATGTCACAACAAAAATTTGGTATAAGCAAGCATTAACACAGAGCGCAGAAACCCACATGTGAGAGTAAATGGCAGGACACATATCCAGGCATTACATCCAACATTTTGTGGAAGTACATTAACATACCGCACACACCGCATGCAATATTTGATCTGGATTTTAAGATCAGGCACAGGAGGATCTTCACCGGCATCGTCCTGCACCAAATGCACGGGGGAGTGTATGGTAGGACGTGTATGGTGTGTGAGAGTATGGATGAGGAAGTAAATCATGTTTTTGTTTATTGTGATTGGTTGGTGGATTTTTGGGGAAAAAATCAAGGTGCTGTTGGGAGGGTGCAGTGGGACAGACTGCTGGGTGGATCGTGGGTGGGAGCTAACGGTTTTGCTGGGGGTGGACAAAAAATACAAAAATGGTTTGGTGATTAACATGGTTCTGGGGTTTGCCAGGAGGGCAATTTTTAACAGAAGACACTACGCACTGTATGAAAGGAGGAAGTTGGATGTATGGAAGTTGTTTGTGAATGAATGGAAAAGACACTTGCGTATGCTGTATGTTGTGAATGAGAGTTGGTTCGTGAGTACGTTTGTGGAGAGTGTGGGTATGTGTGGAGTGAATGAGACTGGAATTGTGTGGATGACTCAGAAGGGCACAGTTTGGGGTTGAGTTGGGTGGATTAAGGAGGGTGGTTTGATTTTGTACGGGGATAAGGGAGGGTGTTTTGTGGGGGCTTTGGGTTTTGTGTAGCTATTTAATTGAGGGGTGGTTTAATTTTGTGGGTATGTGTACGAGGTGAAAGATTCTGTGTTTATTGTCTGGTTATTGGGAAGGGGTGGTTTAGTTTGTGTGTTTGTGTATGAAGTAAAAGCTTCTGTGTTTAGTGTCTGGTCTTTTGGGATTGAGGGGTGGTTTAATTGTGTGGGTACGTGTACGAGGTAAAAGCTTCTGTGTTTATTGTCTGTTTTTTTGGGGGATTGAGGGGTGGTTTAATTTGTGGTTTTGTGTACGAGGTAAAAACTTCTGTTTATTGTCTGGTATTTTGGGATTCAGGGAGGTTTAATTTTGTGGGTAAGTATACGAGGTAAAAGCTTCTGTGCTTATTGTCTGGTTTTTGGGATTGTGGGGTGGTTTAATTTGTGGGTTTATGTACGAGGAAAAGATTCTGTGTTTATTGTCTGGGTTTGCTTTGGGAAGGGGTGGTTTAATTTGTGGGATAAATGTATACTGTTGGTTGTTGAGTTTGGGTCTGTTTTGTAATATTTATTAAATTGTGATTATAGGGGTTTGTCTAGGGAGGGCTTATTTTAGAAGGGCAAAACAGTTTAGTGTTTTGTAAATTGTTGGTGGGAGGTTTATTTTGTGGGACTGCTTTTTATTGTTTTTATTGAAATACGTATGATTGATACGTGGCTGTATAAATTGTAAACATGGTATTTTTGATAATAAAAAGATTTAAAAAAAAAAACACGTCCGATCTCGGAAGCCAAGCAGGGTCGGGCCTGGTTAGTACTTGGATGGGAGACCGCCTGGGAATAACAGGTGCTGTAAGCTTTTTTGAAGTTGAAAAAAGCATTCATTTTGATCAATTAGGAGGTAGAAACATCAAAGGCAATACTGCTCACAGCAGCCAGCTATAAAAGGCCCACTTGCTCACTCTCCCTTTGCTTACGGCCATACCACCCGAACGCCCTCTAGTGTCCGGGAGTACAGTGCGGCAGTAATTGTTGGAGAAGCAGGGAAAAAGTTTGTACCTGTGGAGAGAAGCTAAGAGAGCGAATAAGTCGTCTGTTTTATACCCAATCAGTGGTTTATCGTCCCCCGCAGTCGACTGACTGTCGGGGGATCGCTTTCGGTTATTTTTTGTGAGTCCCAGAGTGTTTTTTGCAAACTTTTGTTGTGAATGGAGAGAAGCATGGAGCGAGTACTGAGGCTAGCACGGCCACAGCCATCACAGCCGAAGGGTGGGGCATGGCCTCGCCTAGGTGCTGAAACACGGGATGACGAAAAAAGGATTGACGAAAGCGGAAAGCAGACGATGGAGAGGAGAGCTGGAGCGGAGAAAGAGGTGAAGGAAGCAGACGTGGAGAGAACGGACAGAGGCAAGATGGCGAAGGCAGGAGGAGATGAAGGAAGGAGTGGCAGTGATGGCGGCCGCAAAATCGACGGAGGCAGAGGGGTGGAGCGGACCGGAGAAAGAAACAGCAGGTGCTAGTAATGACCCAGCAGGTGCAAGCAATGAAGCACAGTATGAAAAAAAACTGACATTAAGCGTGGAGCAGACGGGAGAGGTGGTGTCTGTGGGAGAAATAATGAAAGCTATGACTGTAGTGTGTGGCAAAATAAAAGGCTGCCGTGTGCTGCCTGAGGGCAGATTAGAAGTTACTGTCTACAATAGCGCTGGGAAGAAGCACCTGCTGGACGGGTTTAAAGTACGGAATACGAAGATCTGTGGGAAGGAACTCAATAGCAATGAGATGGTGGTGTCCTTCCTGAACATTCCCGTATACTTTTTTTTTTAAATGTATTTATTATTATTCTTCCGGACAATTACACATAATACATAATTTTCTCATTGCATATTCATACATATTACTTTGTGTTATCGTCCGAAGGGAAGCAGGAGAAGCCAAAGGCTTATCGGGTCCCGCCCCCACTGCCAAAAGATTCAGATACACAGATACACAGCTACTACAGTTAGAAAATGTTTTTTTCTTTTTTTTAAGAAGATTCATTCTAATACACAGATCATTTTAGGTCTCTATTTTCCTCTCTGCCTGTGACAATGCAGATAGTGATATGGCCTTGTCCATTTCTTCTAGCCTAAACACATCTGCAAAAGTATTCAAAATACACAAGCGATAAGGAAATTTTGGACAAATTAAGGCTGTGGGGTGTCCGGCCGCTCACAGCGATAAAGAGGAGGATGTGGCCAGGCACGGACATTGCTGATGGCACAAGGATTGTGCGGTTCAGTTCACAGAACTCGTACAGTCCTTGCCATACTCCACGAAATTCTACACGGCGACTGGAAGTGAGTTTTTCAGAGTAATTCACGATCAGCAAATGAAAGTATGTCGCAATTGTATGCAGCCTGGCCACATCCTCCGGGATTGCCCCTCGTTCACCTGCCATACCTGCAACAAACAAGGCCACTATGCCCGTGAATGTGATGTGGTGCTGCAGAGGTGCCAGAAGTGCAGGAGGAGAGAGGGGGACTGCACATGCCCAGCAGCGGAGCCAGTAGCGGTGGTGGAGATGGAGGAGGAGAAGGAGAAAGATGGCGGCGGTCCGGGAGCAGAAGACGGTGGAGAAGCAGAGGAGTCGGATGGTGTGGAATCGGAGGAGTCGGGGGATGGAGACAGTGGTGAGGAAGAAAAGTGGCCTGAGAAAGACAAGGACAAGGATGAATCGGGGGGGGGGGAGTTTTCCCCTCCATGCTAGATGAAGAGACTGTACGCCTGCGGGAGAGCCAGAGCGGTGCCGGGGAGACAAGCAAAGGCCTGCCACAGCGGCAGAAGGACAATAGAAGAAGCGGCGATGAAGATCTACGGGTAGGGGTAAGAGCTGGGGGGAGAGAAGGGAAAAGAAGGGTCTAAAGGGGTATGGGGCCAAGTATGGACTTTGTGCCTGAGTCTAGGAGGGAGGGGAGCTCAGAGAGTGAGGTGGATATGGAGGAGGTAAAGGCTGCAAAAAAAAGGTTGTCTACAAAGCAAAGAGTGGAGGGAGGGGCGAAGAGGGGAAGAAGGAAATTTAGTATTTGAAAAAGAAAAAAATGAAGGGTAATAGGTGTGCTGGCTCTTATTTCTTTTCACTTTTGTTATGGCCTTATTTATTTTTTTCTCTAAATGTAAATGGTCTGAGGACAGATTGCAAAAGGAAAGCTATACTAGAGACAAGGGCGGATATTCTTTGTTTGCAAGAGACCAAGTGGGATGATGCTTTACTAGAAAAAAGCAAAAGAGTGTAAAGGCCAATTTTTTGTTTCTTACGGGACTCCCAGGGCCAGGGGAGTGGTCATTTGTTTTAAAAATCCAAAAATAACAGGGATTAATTTAGTCCATAGGGATGCAGAGGGGAGGTTGTTAGTTGTGGATTTTTGCTTTGAAGGGAGGGTTTTTAGAGTGATTAACATACATGCACCTAATGAAGAAAAAGAGAGGGTGGGCTTTTTGTTAAAAATGAATGTTTGGTGCAGCTACAACAGCATAATTATGGGGGATTTCAATATTGTGCAAACTAAAAATTATGTATCGAGAAATAATTCCTTTAAAGGGGACTATAGCAGAAACACATTGAAAGAGGTTATGGAGAACAATCAGTTGGTTGAAATATGGAGAGTTTTACATCCGTGGGATGGGGCCTTTTCAAGGCGACAAGTGGTTTTGGGTAAACTAAAACAAAGCAGAATAGATCTAGTGCTGGTAGCAGGGCTGCCAAGTTTCACCAAAAGTTTGGAGTGAGATTTTTTTGGCCGAGGGACCCAAAACCATGTCCTCTTTCCCACCCAATAATTTTTGCTAGTGTCCTGCAAGTTTACATATTGTTCATAATAAATCAGAAATAAAAGACAATTAGAAAATGTGATAAAACATCAAAAATCTTATTAAAATAAACGAATTCCTGAATTGCAAAGTCGTAGGACAGGTTTTAATTAAACATTGGGTGTGGACATATTATAAGTGGGGGTCCCCCCCAGAAAATTTTGAGCATTAAACACTTAATTTCCTACATTCTGGTGAATTTTTATGAAGCAATGTGTGCCTTTTCTGCATTAATTTTTATGTAAAGTAAAAGAGAACATTCAAGGTTTTGCTGACACAAATTTAATTGAATAGCCTACAATGCATGTGTAGTGCTTTCAAATATCTCCTGTAGCCTATTGTTAAAACATTTGGTTAAACTGTAATAAAGGTAGCCTAATTATTCTATATCATGTCTACTATTGAGGGTTGAGTGGCTGGTGGTATTTTACTAGCAGCATTAGGCTTTATTCAAAGAAGAAAAAAATTTGGGAACAGTTCAACACCAATGCAAACTACTAAGCTAAAATAAAACATCTGGGTTACTTGGTCCCTCCTCTTAGGCTACCTTGATTTGTGTTATGAAAAGTGTTATAAATGTGCAATACATAGGCTACAGTTCATTACACAGAAGAATAAAAGCATTTTTATTGGCGGATGAGCCATTTGTTACTTTGCAAACCTAATTTTCAAACTAAATGACCAAAAACAATATACAAAACGATCCAAAGATCTTCTGAATTTACTTGAGTGAGATTGAAGGGTTAATATGTATGATGCATGCGCGCTTACCGGCCGGCGGGGACACAATTCTTATCAGCGGTAACTTGGCACGCTATCAACACACACCTCGGAAGAGAAGGTGCGGGTAGGGGGCTCGCCCATGGGGCTCGCCTCCCGCTTCGAATGCACAGTGCACATCAAAGCATAACGTTAACGCGCGTGCAGAAAGAGGATGTCACGGAACTCAGTCCGTTTAGGTTTTCAAAATAAGACTTTCAAAGTAAAAGTACCAAAAAAAAAAAAAAAATTACTGGGATTAATTTCTCTGCGTGAGAAATTGGAGGTGTGGCGTGTGAACTGGTTGATATGCGTGTGTCTCACGGCCAAAGCGTGAGACTTGGCAGCTCTGGCTGGTAGCAAGCAGGTGTGTGAAATGGATAAAGAGTGTTGAGTATGTGAATAATTCCTGGAGTGACCATGCGGGGAATAAGTTGGAGGTGGGAGAGAGGGAAGGGGCTTTGATCAGAAGAGCCTGGTGTTTTAATGCCAGTTTTTTGGGGGATGTTGTGTTTAAAAGAAGGATGGGTGTTTTTTTGTAAAGTATGATGGATGAGTGGAATGAGGATGAGAGCATGGAAGTATGGTGGGAGAGTGTTAAGTTCAGAATCAAGAAAAAATGTATAAGATATGGCATAGAGAAAGAAAGAAGGAAAATTTAAGAAAGTTGTTGAGTGATGAGTTTAAAATATTAGATAATGATGGGAATGTTGGTACCGAAAAATATGTAGACTTAAAGGAAAGCTTTAAAAGCTTTAGAAATAGCTAAATGTAGAGGGGCAGCAATTAGAAGTAGGATCCAATACTTGTATGAGGGGAAAGAAGTACGGCTTTTTTCCTAGGGCTTGAAAAACAAAAGCAGAATAAAACGGATATTAAAGAAATATTGGATAATAATGGACAAATAGTGAAAGATAGGGATGGGATTTTAAAAGTAGTTAGGGATTATTATGGAAAGTTGTTCGAAAAGGATGTGTGTGATGAGAATAGCGTAGGGGAAGCTCTTGAAGCTTTAAAAAAAACATTGAGTGTAGAAGATAGTGAATGGTGTGATTGTGAGTTTACGGAAAATGAGATTAGATGTGCTATTGATGGGTTAAATAATAATAAGAGTCCAGGGAGTGATGGTCTAACAGCTGAATTCTATAAAGAATTTAGGGATATTTTGGCACCAACTTTTGGCAAATTGTGTAATTATTTTGAAAAAACAGGTAGACTTCCAGAAAGTCTAAGTCTAGGCGTAATAACTATATTTTATAAAAATAAAGGAGATGTGAAAAACCTAGATAATTATAGACCAATCAGCTTGCTGAATGCAGATTATAAAATAATTGCTAATAGGGTTAGGGAAGTAATAGGCTCAATTGTAGGGAAAACGCAAGCATATAGCATTCCGGGGAGGGATATTGGGGACTCAATTATAACTGTAAAACAAGTGGTTAGGGATATGGAAGGGGAGGGGGGGTTTTGGTTGGGGATTGATTTGAACAAAGCTTTTGACAGAGTAGATCATGCCTTTTTAGGGAGGGTTTTGGAGAAGTTTGGGTTTGGGGTAAAAATAAGAGGGTGGGTGAATTTGTTGTATGGGGGGGGGGGGGGGGGCAGAAAGCAGAGTCAAATGTAACGGCAGCCTCACGGAAACTTTTCCTATTAAAAGATCCGTGAGACAAGGGTGCCCTATGTCGGCATTGTTATACAGTCTGGTGGCAGAGCCTTTAGCGGCTCTGATCACTGGAGACAAAGAAATTGTTGGAATAGGCGAGCAAAATATTTCTTTAATGCAATATGCAGATGATGTAAATATAATGGTAAAAAGAGAAGAAGATATTGATGCTGTGTTGAATCATGTAAGAACGTATGAAGAGGCCTCTGGTGCCAAATAAATATGCAGAAGTCAGAATTAATGGGGATGGGTAGAAATAAAAATCTAAATAACAAGTGGGGCTTTAGAGTAGTAGAGGAAAAAAGAAAGGTGCTTGGTGTGTATGTTGGATGTAATGAGGATGAATGTGATGATGAAACTTGGAGGGAAGTGATAGTGAGAATGGAACGAGTGTTAAACATGTGGAAAGCCAGAGGCTTGCTGTTGAGGGGAAGGGTGGCTGTCACCAATGCACTAGTGATGTCGCAGGTGAACCACGCCTTGAGCACTTGTGCGCTTCCGACTTGGGCGGAGCAAAGAATAGCTGAAGGTGTTAAAAACTTCATCTGGCGGAATAAGGCCACCAGCATTGCTCACAGGACGCTCATAGGGGCTAAAAATCAGGGGGGGTTAGGATTAATGGACGTACTCGCAAAAAGAACTGCGTTGAGGACTAAATTGGTAGGCAAATTTAGGAATCAAAGTCGGGAAGTTGCCTGGAGGGGACACTTCATGCTGTGGCTGTGGAGTTTTGGGCTGAGCGGGGGTGACAATCTTCTGCAGACTCACAGCATGGGGGTCTATGCACACCTGCCAAGGTTCTTCCAGGAGGTGCTCAATGCGTGGTCCGTGCTTATTGGAAAGACCTTGCTCGTATGCGAGTCAAGAGCGTCTGTGATGAAGCTGCCTTTCCTCTACAGCCCATATTTCAAGCAGGGGGGGGAAGCGCCAATCAGGTGTGTGGCCCTTGAAAGGGCTGGGTTGATAAGGGTGGGTGATTTAGTAAATAGGGGAGGGAGATGGGATAAAGAAAGAGTTGTGAGGATTGTGAGAGAGAAGGGGATAGTTCATAGGAGGGATGTGGTTGTAAAAGTAATGGAGAGGTGGAAGCGTGTGTGTTGAGTGAGTGGGGGGAAATAAGGGGGGAGGTGGGTAGGACGATGCGGCGGAGATCTCCCTGTGCTGGGGGGGTAAAACACACGCCATTACTGATGTCACAACAAAAGTCTGGTATAAGCATGCATTAACACATAGAGCGCAGAAACCCACATGTGAGAGTAAATGGCAGGACACATATCCAGGCATTACATCCAACACTTTGTGGAAGTACATCAACATACCGCACACACCGCATGCAATATTTGATCTGGATTTCAAGATCAGGCACAGAAGGATCTTCACTGGCATCGTCCTGCACCAGATGAATAGGGGAGTGTATGGCAGGGCGTGTATGGTGTGTGAGAGAGAAGATGAAGACATGAACCACGTGTTTGTGTATTGTGAGAGTTTGAGAGATTTCTGGAGAGAGGTAAAAATTTTGCTGGGAGGATGCAGCGAGGTAGACTGCTAGGTGGATCGTGGGTGGGAGCTGACGGTCTTGCTAGGGGTGGATAAAAAATTCAAAAACTGGGAAGTGATCAATATGGTTCTGGGGTTTGCCAGAAGGGCAATTTTTAACAGACGGAACTTTGCACTGTATGAAAGGAGGAAGCTTAATGTGTGGAAGTTGTTTGAATGAATGGAAAAGACACTTGCGTATGTTGTATGTTGTGGATGAGAGCTGGTTTGTCAGTACTTTTGTGGAGAGAGTGGGTATGTGTGGAGTGAGGGAGAATGAAATCGTGTGGATGAACCAAAAGGGCATAGTTTGGGGTTGATTTGGGAGGGTTAAATGAGGGTGGTTTGATTTTGGGAGGTGGACAAGGGAAGGTTGTTTGTATGGGTTTTTGGTTTGGTGTAACTTTTCCAATTGAGGGGAGGTTTAATTTTGAGGGTATGTGTACGAGGAAAGCTTCTGTGTTTGTTGTCTGCTTTTTATAGGGATTGAGGGGAGGTTTATTTTGGCGGGTAAGTGTATTGGGAAAGCTTCTGTGTTTGTTGTCTGGTTAGTTGGCTTTGGGACTAAGGGGTGGTTTAATTTTGTGGGTATGTGTATTGGGAGAAAAGATTCTGTGTTTGTTGTCTGGTTTTGATTTTGGGCTTGAGGGGAGGTTTAAGTTGAGGAAGGGGGTTATGTTATCTCATGTGCTTTAGTTAGATAGGATAACAAATTTGAATGTATGTGATAAAAGTTGTATGTAAGAGTGTATTTGTGAATGTATTTTTGTATGTTTATGAATGCCTGAATGAATGTACTTTGTTTTTCGTGTTGACTTGAAAATGATCAAGCTGTATTAAATGGAATATGTATTTTTGATAATAAAAAGATAAAAAAAAAAAAAACACGCCCGATCTCGTAAGCCAAGCAGGGTCGGGCCTGGTTAGTACTTGGATGGGAGACCGCCTGGGAATACCAGGGGCCTCATTTATAACGTGTGTGCGTAGAAACCATCCTAAAACATTGCGTCCGCACAAAGCCAGAAATGTGCTGCGCAAAAAAAAATTCAGATTTATAAAACTGTGCGGCGCACAGTTGCACGCAATATTCCCTTTATAAATACCCACCTGCGGTGAATTGTGCGCAGACGATCTCCACCCCGTGTCCTCCCACTTCACCTCCCAATTTCATCCCACAATCTACCATACATGGCGAATGCTAAATAGCTCCTGAATATGATGACGCTCTTAATAAGCACGGAATTTTGACTGACATGAGGAAAGAAGGGAGGTAACCGGCTGCAAAGAAAGCGACTGGGAAGGAAGAAAGCCTGTGACGTGCATGTGCTGCAGTAACTGTCACACACACACACACACACGCGTGTGTAAAGCAATTTCGCCCAACTTTGTGCTGTATGCAATATCACGTATTAGCGTACCTGTAGTATATGTAGCTTATATAAAATATGTTGTGACAAGTGAAATAATGCCTATAGTCTATTCGAGAGAATTGTTTATCTCCCGTGAGATCCACACATTTCCAACAACGTCAGATTATAGTTTAATCTTCCAGGGTGAATTGTTATGGGAAAGAGATGCGTGTAATGATTTGCTAAATTCATAAACATGATTTTATCTAACGAAATATACAGTTTTAATTAATATCTGTTGGGCTTAACTTTGTACAAAACTACTTTTTACACACCTCTTAAAATTTGCTCTCCCGCTGCCACTCACGGAAACACCCCCCGACGTAGGCTATAGGATATTATTATAAAGTAGCGCTATAATATTCAACGTATAAAATATAACCAAAACATGTAGACCTAGGCTACTTGATAAGTAATTCAACCTACATCACAACTGCATGCCATAGACTACAGTAGCCATATATTCGCAACTATAGGTAAGCTTATACATTTTATTGACTAAATATATTGGGTGCCAAACATCATTTGTCTGTGTTTTTCTGATGACAGAGCTTTATTTCGTGGTGTTGCCATTGAGTGTCGCTGATTCCCCGAGTCAGGAAAACGTTGCGGTAGCTCTACGCATGGTCGAAGGTTGGCGTAGGAATACGCACACTTCTCCGCAAATAATGTCTTTATAAATACCAACGTTTGCCACCGCACATTTTCCCGCAAATTTCTTCCCGTCTAACCAAGGTTTTCGTGCGCCGCAAGCTTTATAAATGAGGCCCCAGGTGCTGTAAGCTTTTTTGAAGTTGAAAAAAGCATTCATTTTGATCAATTAGGAGGTAGAAACATCAAACATAAAAAAAAAAAAAAAAAAAAAAAAACACGCCAGATCTCGTAAGCCAAGCAGGGTCGGGCCTGGTTAGTACTTGGATGGGAGACCGCCTGGGAATACCAGGTGCTGTAAGCTTTTTTGAAGTTTAAAAAAGCGTTCATTTTGATCAATTAGGAGGTAGAAACATCAAACATCAAAGGCAATACTGCTCACAGCAGCCAGCTATAAAAGGCCCACTTGCTCACTCTGCCTTTGCTTACGGCCATACCACCCTGACGCCCTCTAGAGGATTGGAGTGTAGATGGTCGTAGTTGGTGTGACACACGGTGAGGAGTTAGCTCAGTGTGAGAATTGTTTGGTGAAAGTTTATTTTGACCTGCATAGCCCAATTTGGTGCTTTTCTGGGGATCCCCCTGCAGTCCCTGACTGCAGGGGGATCCCTTTTCTTTTGTGTTTAAGTGCTTTAAACACACTCGGTACACGTACTAGTGCTATTTTCTTTTCGAAATGGAAGACGGAAAAATGGAGCGGGGCTTAGCGGCTGCTAAGCTACCAAGGTGTGGCGGCGGCCCACCAAACTGGAGCACGAGCAGAGAAAGCGACAACGTCGTATGAGAAAAGTGAGAGAGGAAAACAACTGACTGTGCAGCAGAGGGGTGAGGAGTTTTAAAGGCCCTGGCAACCCAAATCCACTAAATCCTTGTAACTATGTTATTTGGGGGGTAAAATCAGTGCTAATATGTATATGAAAGGTTTTAGGAATATCTGTCAGCGCCCCGCAAACATACTGTAATGTCAGTTGGTCAAGCATTTGAAAAATCCTGATTCGAATGTTGCCTTGGCTTAGAGCGAGCAAAGGCTTGGGACGTCACGCGAAGGATCTCCGTTCTAAAATGCATTGAGACGGCCATTTGAAAATGTCTGATTCGAACTTTGGCTTACATCACAGGCTTGGGACGTCACACGTTCTTAAAAAACATCTATACAATCTCTCTGGAGCCGCGCAAGTGATACAGAGGCTGTGTCTTGATTCAGGGGTTGCACCCTACGTAGGACGCAGTCTCGCGGTCTATGAAGGCTATAGCCTATGAAGGCCGGTTATAAGGCCAACGAGCCTTGTTAAACGAGACTGCAGCTGTGTCTCAATACAGAGACCACGCACTTGGTAGGACGCGGTCTCGCGGTCTATGAAGGCTATAGCCTATGAAGGCCGATTTTAAGGCCGGTTTTAAGGCCAACGAGCCTTGTTAAACGAGACGGTCTCCGCAGGTCTCCGTATACGAGCATTTCCGGTTCACGTAACAAGCCGTTACCTTGCGTGACGACTCGCCGCTCCTGTGCTGCCTAGCAACCCTGATTGCTGCCAACGGAGACAGCCCTGTCAACGGAGGAAAAAAGAAAAAGAAGTTGCCTACCAGACGAAAATAAAAAAAAGTACAAGAAAAAAAGAAAGGAAGATAAAAGTTAAGAAGATGGAGCAACACGTTGCCGTTTTGTTATTTTTTTATTTTATTTTATGCCATCTCTGAAAAAACCGCAATGAATCTTGGGATATGTTGGGCCACGAAGGATCCATCTGATGCAGCCTTCAAAACCGTGAAATTAAGGCTGCATTTCTCGGCTGCATATGAGGAGCCTTGCAAAGAGCCTTGCAAACGGGACAGCCTTTGCGCGCCGCTATGACGCAATCGGTCTTCAAATGCAGCCTACATAGGGTGCAACCCCTGAATCAAGACACAGCTTGTCTCCGCAGGTCTCCGTTTACGAGCATTTCCGGTTCACGTAACAAGCCGTTACCTTGCGTGACGACTCGCCGCTCCTGTGCTGCCTAGCAACCCTGATTGCTGCCAACGGAGACAGCCCTGTCAACGGAGGAAAAAAGAAAAAGAAGTTGCCTACCAAACGAAAATAAAAAAAAGTACAAGAAAAAAAGAAAGGAAGATAAAAGTTAAGAAGATGGAGCAACATGTTGCTGTTTTGTTATTTTATTTTATGCCATCTCTGAAAAAAACGCAATGAATCTTGGGATATGTTGGGCCACGAAGGATCCATCTGATGCAGCCTTCAAAACCGTGAAATTAAGGCTGCATTTCTCTGCCCCATATGAGGAGCCTTGCAAAGAGCCTTGCAAACGGGACAGGCTTTGCGCGCCGCTATGACGCAATCGGTCTTCAAATGCAGCCTACATAGGGTGCAACCCCTGAATCAAGACACAGCCAGACTGTCTCTTTGCGTCTGAGCGAAGCAGCACGCACCCCGGTGAAACACTGTGATGGTGATGTTCACACAGTGAGACCTCGCCGAGCCGCCGTGCAGAAAAACTATGTGGTTTAATACTAAATGATCACCGGGGATTCCTGCACGTTAACGTTGTAGAGGGGACAGGCTTTCGCGATCCGATTGCATGTCCCAAGCCCTGATACACACAGAGACATGTCTCCTAACTGACTGCGCGATTAACTGCAAAGTGAAACAACCGCCTCACTCCGTTAGTTTCAGTCCACCTGCGCATTGACAACGTTTAAATAAAGCCTCTCATTCTTATTATCATAAGGGCTTTGATGCATATGATTAAATCTGAACATTATGGCAGAGGTGGGGCGTAAAAGGACGACACAGTTGTCAAGCTCTCCTCACTACGCCTGCCACAGCAGAATCGCTGTCGATCGCTGCGCCGATTCATGCCTCTGACACGTCGACTCACTACATAATGAGTCAGTCGAGGCTTTGAATTCAGTGCTGGGGATGTGGAGCTCTTTGGCCATTTCCCGTGCCTCTTTATCCTCTCGTCACTTCGTTCTCTATCCAAGCGCACACACTGTCCCGGCCGCATCTGAGTGCGCAGCTCGTGCTCCACCCGAAAATAAATAAATAAACACAAGTTGGACACAGGCCCAGCTGATGATCGCACTGGTCAGTCCATAACTGGACGCTGAATATTACACCGAATATAAAACGACCCGACTTTTTACGACCTATTCCCAGGGGGAAACCCCTTATTATAATTGGCCCAATAGGCCCTGCGCCATGTGTCACCGCTGCATGTAACAATATTGCATTGGTGATGCATTTTTTTTTATCATCAATGTAGCGAGGTATTATTTAAGTGCAGGCAGAGCTTTTTTTTGTCAGCACTCCGTTCTGAGAATATGTTTCTGCGGCTGCCTGTAGCGTAGGCTACTTCAACAGCGGGTCTCCACACTGTTGATCCGTCTGGACAACGTTAGCCAGCATGTTTAGGATCCAACTGGCCGGCTGGTTTGAACTCATTTGTTTGTCTTTTTTATATTTTACGAGTTTACTCCTTGTACTCTTAATTCAAACCGCATATCGCATCAGCTCACGTGATGAGAAACATAATCAGACTCCGTTTTTCTCTCTCTATCTCTCCTCTCTCTGTTCCCACTCCTATCCTCAAAAAAATTAATAAATGCATATGCCTAAAATAGATAGCAGATTTTTTTGCAAGTTAAATGGGAAATAAACTAATAAGAGATAACAATAAATATGAGACAGAGATATTTTTATATATTTTCATTGTGACACTGACACCTGTTTCAATTAAATAGGTTGCGGTTGTGGTGGGAAAAAATAGCCTATAACTAATTGCAAACCTATATAGGCCTAATAATAATAATAAGTTAGGCTACTTTCTGCAAGCAATGTTGAGCTTGCGCTCTCAGCTGTGCCAGAGCATTCACCATTGCTAGGGAAACCAGCTACCGTCGCAGCCCGATGCAGCAGTGTGAACTGCCAGTCAGGCTCGTTGTGAGCATGTGCAGCATTTTCAAGTTTGCGTCTTGTTGTGTGGTGAATCTTTGGTCTGAACTGGGCTAAACCTGCTCAACGCCGTGACTGAGAGAACGTTCCCTTACAGAATGTTGTTGGCCACGCCCACACCACCCTGCAAAATGTTCTAGACAGCAAAAAAGCAGTTTTTTAGACTAAATTTTATAATATTTATGAAAATTAATTTTTAATTGGATGACTGTAAACAGCTTATAGAGAAACCCAACATTAATGTCATATATTTATGTCTGTGGGTTGCCAGGGCCTTTAAAGAAAATAATCAGCCAAAAAGGTAGCAGAATGTGACGGCTGCTCACGCTGGATTATTATTTTCGAAATGCGCATGCGCAGAACCACTAGGGAGCAAAATCTGACGGGTAGCAGAAAATGACAAGTCACCGGACCAGTAAAATAATGGCAAAATATCATCATGTCAACTCCAAATCTTTAGCTTTGTTTTATAGTAATCCCAGGTCGAACAAGTAGTATACTTAAGTTGATCTTTTCCCAAACATACTTATTGCATTTTGCATGCTCTATACTAAGTGCATACTAAGTGTGTTGTTTTGGAACAACTTTAGGTATGTTAAGTGGTCTTTTAGATATTAAGAGGCTTAATCTGAAGAATTTTATATGAAAAAATAATTTGGAGACACTGTGTCAGATGAATTAGAAGCTATTGAAGAAGGACACATGGATTTTCCATAATTATATTAATTTAAAATAAATTATGCATTGTCCTCTGGGCTTGGTACTTTTTCTTTATGGGACATATTTCTCTGTAATATAATGAATGAATTTAAATTATTTAAAAATTAAAATGGCCATATTACATTGTATTTTTTAAAATGTGCCACGGGCCAATCAATCATTTTAGACACGCCTGCACTAGTGGGTTAACAAAAAAAATTAGAAGGGCCATATTACATTACACTTTTAAAATTGGCCGCGGGCCAATGAAAAGCAGGCAGCCGTAGTTTGGACACCCCTGCTCTAAACTCAGAGAGCACTCAGAGACAACCTCTCACTACCTCTGAAGGTGAGACAATGAGCAGCACAGAGCACTGGGGTCCCAGGGCATATATAACCTCTTCACACCTGGGTTCAATCAGCCAATCAGTTCCACCCACACCTGATTGAAGTGAGAGAATCGGTCACCACCGGGCTGAAATATTTCGTGTCCTCACAATTCCTTTATGTTTTAACACTCACATAAAACATTAAACAGACATACATATACCTCACTTTCTACAAAGTGCAATATGCCAACGGCCTTTTATATTTATTTGTTATGACATTGCCTGTCCTTGTCTTGTTCCAAATGTTTTTCTTGTTATTTCTGTCTTGTTTTTTACTACTTTTATCTTACTTATTTAATTTTTTTAAGCGTGTCATGCACCTTCAGTTGGCACTCCCAATTTTGTTGTATAGGTGACTTTACAATGACAATAAAGACTATCTTATCTTATCCATGCTATTCAGCTAAACCTGTAAAAAACCTATAGTTTGCTGCAATGTGCATGATTATATACTTTATGCACTCACTAAAAACCTTATTTCTTTTATACTAGAATATAGCCCCTTTTACACAGCCAATGAAAGCCGGGAATATGCCGGAATTTCGGCCCTCTGCTCTGCTGTATAAATGCGACCGTTGCGGAACGAGGGAAGAAAGGTGCGAGAGATTGTTCCGGGAATTTTACTACCTCGGGGTTGCCGACACAATCAGTTCCGCCTCTCTGTATAAATGTGGCCAGCTTGTTGTTGCGGAACAGGGGGGCGTTTGACGTCCCATAGCCTACGTTCTAAACATGCGACCATGTTAGCAGTTGAAGGACGTGTGTTTAACATTAATCACGGCGGCCTGATGTCCCGTAAAAATCACCAAATAAAAGGAATGTTCTATGTTACATACGCATACGGACGGAGCCTTCTGTCCTTACTCTGCGTACATTACGTCCGTATTTCTGCACGTATCCTGCAAGCTTGCGGATGCGTACCAAACGGACAGAACGGAGCATTACTACCGAAGATCACGGGGGCGCCTAGCCAACAGTTCACTTGCACTTACTGTACATTTGTTTACAAACACAAACGAAAGACATAATACTTTAGAAAATTACTTAACTTTTGAGGAGAGGTTTTTGTGAGTTGGTAGTTTACTATCTTAATTGAGTTTACTATCTATGGTTGGTACGAAATTACATACACATTTATCTATCTATGAAGTTACACGGCCGGGGCACAGGGACATACAACTACAACTGAGCAGCATGAGCAGGGATCACACGGGAAAGAATGTCAGCTAGACGGCAGGCTGATGGTAGCAATAGAGAAGTGCCGGAGGTCTGTGCGAGACTAGTTTGTTTGACATGTCGTGATCAATGTCCTCACAGACCCCCGCTGTCTATAATACAGCCTCTAGTTTAGCCTCTTCCATCGTTACGGTAGTAGGCCTATATCACTAAAGCGCTGTTTCTTCCATGGACCTATTATAAAATATTTACTCCAGTTAATTCACTGTTTGACTCTTCTTCTTCCTATTTGAGTAACTTTTTACTCTGAGCGCAGATGCTGCCCACTAATGGTTGATTTGCTTAATGTCGATTCCAACATAAAGGACGCATGGAAGTATGAGGGCAGTGACGGATATAATGTTGTGAACGTACGTCTCTATTTACGCATGGAATTGGAGCATAAATGAGCCTTAACACACCCCTAAAGCATGACGTGCAGTGTACATTTCACTGACGTTCCGGATGAAGAAAGCAGTGTAACATTCTACAGGGTTCGTACAGATGCTTGAAAGTCTGGAAAATGCTTGATTTTCAATCGAGTGTTTTCAAGGTTTGAAATGTGCTTGAAATCTGAACACTGTGCTGGAAAATGCTTGATTTTCTCTTCATTGACCAGTGTCGTAATTCAACTCATATTTTCATTTTTTTTATTCTGTAAATTAAAAAAAAAATCTTTCGCAATGTTTTCTTAGCCGCCGTCTTGTATGCACGAGTGCAGTTGCTCCCCGTGTTTTCTTTCCTGGGACACGCGCCACACCTGGCGATCGCTCCAGGAATTATCCAGAACCACGAGTCGCTGCTCATTGCTCCCGATACTTCCATATCAAATATCCGTTTCCATTTGGTTATGAGGAGGCCCTATAACCGGCAGGCTACTGTACGGTCTGCAAAAAGTAGCCTACCTCCAGCTGTTCACAATGGGGGAATCGGCACTTAGAAGTCATGCCAAAGGTAAATCAGTAAAACTTATCAGACAATGTCACTCTGGATGACTGTTCATTCATGTTCTCCTTTGTAAATTACACCAAATCCCGAGTTTGAATGTGTTAATGACTTGTTGATACAAATAAATAGCATGCTAAATTGATGCTCAACACCGTTAGCAATTAGCTGACCTGCTAGTTCTCAATAATGTAGGCTATTGCTCCAAATCAGGGCTCCAGACTGCGACCAAATTTTTGAGACCGTGCGAGCGCCATTTCACAACTAGGGGCACGCGCGACCGAAAGACAAAATGTTTTTAAATTACTATTGTGCTTTGAGAGAGAGACAGTGGACAGTCCGCGAGTGATCAGCGACACAATCAACGCCCCGGATGACGTGACCTTCTCTCCTCTCAGTGTCCCGCTGTCTTTAACATGTTACAAACTGCTGACTTTCCCCGCTATATTTGCCGACTTTCCGCCATAGCGATAAGGCTGTTAAATGCCAGAGACACTTCGCAACTTTTTTTTTAAAACCGCGCTCACCAGAGCCGAGGAGCAATGGCTGTACTCAGCACTGACAGCACTCACTCGGGCAGCCCCCCGCCACCTGCAGCAGATAGACAGCACCGTGTCCGCTCTGTACAACAGCTGCCAGGTGACGTTTGTAAACTAGTAAATTGTTTCATAGGTCCACTTTCAATAGGCCACTGCATTCCTATAAAAAAGACAACCTTATAATTATATATGGCAACAAAAAAGTTTGTAAAGTGAGTGTGTAAATATGTTAATCGTCCTAGTTAATTTGTAATATTATGCAAATTAGTTGATAAGTTCATCTAGTTTCTAGTTACTTTTGGGCCAATAACGATTTTCCTTACAGGAAGCAGGGATAGAGGAAAAATCCGATGTAGAAGGGGTTGTGGTGAAAATAGGTAAAAGAAATGCCTTTTCCTAAAGGAATGTCTGAAGGATTTCACATGGTGATACAAAATCAAAAACACAATGAAAAGTATCACCTGTTGTCAGTGTGTTTTAAAACATGCTGGCAATACAATATCAGTTGACCTAATATAGTTCATATTGGGAAACATTTGAATAGCCGCGTTGCAGGTCTGTTTAAGGAGTGCCACTAAATTTTCTGCTCGCGCCCCTAAACATTCTGAGTTAGAGGCGCCAGTGCTCCTAGTAAAAATGGTTAGTCTGGAGCCCTGCTCCAAATTCATGTTGTTAGCTAGATAACGTAAGCTTGGGGGTTACTTCATTGTAACATGATGTTACCCTCAGCGGGGTTAGCTCGATGCAGCTCCCATAACAAGTTGTATAACCTAATCCATTAGTCACACTGTAGTGATAAGTTACAGAACCAAGATCGAAGTTGTCGAAGTCGAGAACGGTCTTTGCTGTCAGTCACGGTGCGGTGGCTGCCAAAAAGAGATTTCAGTCCACAGTCTCAGCATGTTAACGCTATGTAGCCATTTGTACTGATGCTTTATTGGACCAGAGCCCACTTAGTCCCATTTACGTTCTGAAATCATGGACATATATTGGCTTAAATACCTTTTGTTATTTGACTGAAAGACCGTTTTGGGAGGATCACTTTTTGTCACACCAACATACACAAACTTTAATCTGGCAACCTAGCAATATTGAAAATGTCTGGTCATACACAAGCTCAAGAATGTATTTAAATATATAATATCTACCTAGGCATACTTTTATACATATTTTTATAATTCAGCCGGGGGGAAAAAGGAGTGCAAAGGCTGTATTTGCCCTTTGTTTTTCTTACGTGTGTTGTGTGTGTGTGTGTGTGTGTGTGTGTGTGTGTGTGTGTGTGTGTGTGTGTGTGTGTGTGTGTGTGTGTGTGTGTGTGTGTGAAATAAGTTATTAATTAGTAACCATTTCCTACATCAAGACCTATTGATTACCATTATGGCATTTTCGACCGAATCACAGCAGCACTGATATAGAGTGACAATATGGTCCATCTCATGTGATATTGCTCAAGTATAGTCATGTTGTTATTAACCTGATAGATGGTCATTTTTGGCATATGAACTAAACTGATAAAGGTCTCCTTAGGGCCATACTGCAATTTGGTGATTGTCCATACACATTATATTATGAACACTCCCATTTTACAGATAAGGCAATGTATGAAATCATAAGCATTTATTTATATACTTTATATATTTAAAGCTTCGGCTTCCTTGAAAAAGTTGACATTTTATCTTGAAAGTGCTGGAAAAGTGCTTGAATTTTACTCTTAAAAAGCTGTACGAACCCTGATTCTATTATGTCAATGCATTGTAAGCTAAGCGGAAACGAGCAGAGTTGTATTGTTTATCTACCATGGAAGTATAAGTTACTTATCCCCGATGGTTCTCTATATGTAATCTTAAAATGACACCCTGTTGTTGTAAAGTAATATAGTGATTCACAAGTTCCAAACGAAGACTCGTCCTGCCATCAGGGCAGCATCATTAGCTAATGTAAGCTAAACCAACTAGTGGGTTAGCGCTGTTTTCGTAGCGTGTGCTGTTAGGTAGTGAGTAGGGATGGGAATTGATAAGAATTTAACGATTCCGATTCTGCTTATCGATCCAATTCCTTATTGATTCTCTTATCGATTCTCATTGGGTGAGAGAAAAAGTACAAATTAGTTTGTTTGTATTAAGTCTCTTTAATATCTGTTCAGAAGTGTGTCTAGTGTGTGCCTTGAAAGATTATCAAGAGTAGGCTACTTGAGGATTCGGAAATGGTCAATTTTCACATTAATTGGTCCAGACAAAAAATGTAATGTTAGGCTTTAAGCCCAAATGCCATTATGTGCCCTAAAAACTAAATACACAGACTTAAAACAGTCAAGGAAGAGCTTGTGCCTTTTGGAATATTAACAGTGCTCATTTGCAAAATTCAACTGACATAAAAAAATTAGTGCTGTCAGTTTTACAGAGTAAATTTTTTTATCGCGCGATTAACGCTCGTCATGGCCTAGCAAACGTTGTGGTTTTTTCACATGCTGTTGTGTCAACTAGTAATGTTAGAACAACTGAAACACCACAAACTATACATATGGCTCGCATTTAAGTTACTGTTCATTCAAACGGAACATGTCCTACAGCATAATTTCACATTAAAATAATTTAACTGGAAAAATGTCAAGTCAATTCTGACTTTTATTTTGAAGCAGAAACCGGAACCTAGCACTTCCTAGCTCAGTTGCGCGACCTTCACTAGTAGAGTCTTCCGTTTGTGACTCGGGGACTACGCGGAAAAAGAACAGAAAAGAAAGCTTGTCATTTGCATAAGTCTCCATGAATGTTAGTGGCAGTCATTCATTTTAACTTTAATCTTCGCTACGAAGGGCGACTCGAGCCTCGGCTGCAGCAGCACCATAGCAACGTAGGCGTATAGTGTGTCCACGCCACACAGTCTGAAATAAGCCGTGGATGTAAGACTCCCAAAACATTTAGGCCTGCAACAACCAGTTTAATTTAGCCTCAATACTAATTTGTTTTATATAGGCTACCCTATGTTGTAGAAGAAATACACTGAAAATTACAATGGTGTAGACATCATTGTAATTCAGTGTATTTCTTCTTAAATATCATAATAAGAATGGGTGAGATAAAATGAGAAAAAATAATGGGACAAAAAGAAATCAAGGGACATTCAGGCTAGAATAAATAAAAATGCGATTAATCGCAAGTTAACTATGACATTAATGCGATTTATCGCGATTAAATATTTTAATCTTTTGACAGCACTAAAAAAAATACAAACAAGTCTTTTGAAAAGATAAGACCAACGATAAAACTTACTTTGTAAATATTACTGTGATGTCACAGTAAAAGACATCACAGTAATATTTACAAAGTAAGTTTTTTTTTAAACCCTATATTTCTCTTTCTGTGATGTCACGAGAAAGAGAAATATAGGGTTAAAAAAACCCTCTTTCTGCCTTTTCTCAGGCTAGGATGAACCAATTTCAATTTTTTTCGCACATTTATACTACATAGGATCTCAGAATTCAATACACCTTCATATTCAAACCGGTGAAGTAGGCCTTTAACCATTTTTGTGCAGAAAAATCATCATGTTTGCCCTCTCAGGAAGGATACGAGATCTTTTAATGTATTGCCTCAGGTCAAACTGTCACGTTGTGCGTTGTTTAACTGACTGCACAGTAGTCAGTCATGTAGGCTATTCAAGATGAGGATAAATACGCCATAAAGGCTAAAAGAGAATGTATCGCTTTGTTTATTCTTCACCACCCCAGCGACGAGTCACCGCTCCATCTCAGCTGTGCAATGTACATGCTGTTCGTATGTGCAGCGCGCTGTTTATTGTTAATATAATGGCCTGTCATCAGACACACGTAGCGGAAGGTTCACATCGATCGTTCCATCAAGTAATCCAGGGCAGAGCTTTTTGTATGGGCAGAGATCGTTATTTTAAAGAGGACCTATGATACTTTTCGACTTTTATGACCTATAAACGTTGTTATAATGATTTATAGTCATGTTTAACCATACTAGCTTATCAAATAATTACGTATGCATTTTGACGTATTCCCTGCTGACCACCTGGGGTTGCTATGCAGAGCACTAAACACTAGGGCAGCCGGTCGAGAATTCTTCCGGGTATCTTGTCGTCACGTACCCGGATGTTTACATGTATGGTAATGCTGCTCAGGCAAGCTCCGGCTGCATGCCCCCACCTTCCTGAAAATTTCCCGCTGCTGGAAGGAAGGTAACCAATCACAACGGAGTGGGGTTTGCAGCAGGGGGGGAGGGGCGGAGAAGCTCAAAGCAGTGTGTAGAGAGAGACTGCTGTGCTCGCTAGGGTAAGAGGAAGAGTGTCCTGAAAATCTACAGTTTTTTGTGATGTGATTCGTGTCAGGTTGCTCTATAGCAGTTTTTAACAAGAAATTAAGACCAGTAAAGTATTATAATAGGAGATCTTTAAGTGTGTCTTACTGTTAGGGATGGGACTCGAGACCCGGTTCCTCTTCAGAACCGGTGCCGAGTCAACCAATTCCTTGGAATCGTTAACATGCCTGCTTAACGATGCCGCTTATCGGTTCCGCTCGTTGCAAATGCGTCATGACTTGACACTCACGCTGCGTTGTTTTGGTTCAGAACGCAGCAAACATGGCGTTGAGAAAGAATCTCTCTAAATGTTGGTTGTTTTTCACTTGAAAATACGGCCACTTGCATCAATTGTAAAGTTTCCATTTCGTCAAATGACACGCGCGGAAGCGAGCAGACGGCGATCGTGACGGTTAAACGTTTAAATGTCCGCTGCCAGAATTGCCCATTGGACTTGTACATACAATGTGTGAGAATTAACGAGTGTGTAGGCATATGTGTGGGCTAATAAAAAAGGGAGAGAGATACAAAGGTGAGAGCAGCATAGAGCAAAGCAAAAAGTTTTTCTTGACCGCTGCCTTATGCCCCGCAGTGTTTACTCACGTTCGTCAGCAGGTTTGTTTATTTTTCCTCCCGTCAGCTGGGGCCTGTTTCAGGTAGCTGGTTTTGAGGCAACCCAGAGTTTGTTCGCTCTGAGTGGGTGGAAACTCTGGGTTTTCCGTTTCAGGTAGCAGGTTCAGCGCAACCGAGAGTCAGTTACTGCAGCAACATACGCCGTGGGTCTAACCTGCTCGCGAGGTGGTTAGACCTACCCTGAGTTTGTTTTCACTTTACGCTGCAGCTCCGAATGAAGAAAGAGTCACTGTTACAATGCGTCCCTGTACAGTTTAAAGCAAAATCACTCCACAGAAATCTCCATCGGGATGTTTTTATCATGTACTGATGATTTTACGTTTGATCGATCATTTATCTGATCAGTAGCCTTGTTCTCAGCCCTCGGTCCGTTCATATATGCGGCCACCTTACACATCGTGACATGCTCTACATTCAGATTAATAAACCTATTGTATCGTATTTATCTCGTTATTTATTTTTATCATTATCAGGAGTTTTTTAACATCTGTGCCACTGAACATAGGCTATTTATGTCAGGTTGCGGCTGCACGCGATCGTTACTGTTCCCTTGTGTCATCCCAAAGTCACAGACAAGCCTCGTTAAATAGCCCAATATGAATATAGAAATAATATAATAATTTAAACTGTGATCACTAGAGGACAATGGATCTGGTAATAAAACAATCAGGATCTACAATGAAAACTGTCACCTTATGTGTCAAACGTTAATATCTTTCACTCCCCATTTAAAAGAAGCGACAGTCTGTTTACTGCACAGTAGGCCTATTATAGCTTGCCTACATAATAGGCTACAGCGAATATAAAACACTGTCAGCAATGCTGTGCAGCGGCAGCTTAATAATTTTGTTGCTGCTGATATGCGTAACTTAATTCTTAAAATAGACTTGCTTCTCATACGGAAGCAACGATGCTCTTGACAAAAAACTTTTGCACCGTTTTTTTCTGAATTGCCGAAGTGATTAGCCCCTTAACGCCTGGTGTCACAAATATGCAACAAACTGTTTTAGTCAGTCAACCAGCCGAGATAGCATCTGCATTCCCCCAATGCCGGTTAGTGCATATTCGCTACGGACCTAGGAACCTTCGACAAGCAGTTGTTTCCCGTGGGACCGCAAAGTGACGGACCTGTTAACTCTTTATGCACAAGGATACATCCGGTTATGCTGCTCACGATAGGAGTTGGGGAAGTTCAATCCTGTGATAATTTTAAGGTAAGTTGTGGTTAGATAAAAATACTCACGTGCTTATTGTGTGCTTATACACTTGACGTAATGAGGTGAAATGTGTGTGATTCGTATTTTTGAAGTTATTATCATATTTAGCTTTGTAGCATATTAGCGACAGTAGGCCGTTAGCCTAATGCTAACCACTAACCAGCGCTATTTAGTAAAACTCTTTTTGGGCGGCTTATCTAGGGAATCCACTGTATTTTGCTAAGTTATTTCAGATAATCATTATACTGACACTACGCTGGGATGTGAATACAACTGCCATTTATTTTTATGCAGACCTGAATGAAAGCCTCCGTTTTTTACGGCAAGCGCGCAACCGCGCGTAAGGGCACTCCCACAAGACAGTGAGGATAGTTGTCTGAGTGACAGTGCAGGCAGCGATGAGGAATATGTGCCAAGGCCAGGTGATGAGAGCAGCAGTGAAAGGGACAGGAGCAGCAGTGATGAGGATGTTGCCAAGCCAGGTGAAACAGGATTCAAAATTAGCACCAGCCAATGCTGGTAAATTAGAAGAGGTTGTTTCCAGAACACTATAGAAGCCATTTTCATTCATTTTCAGAAATACATAGTCTATATTTACATTTTGTGTTTTAGATATATCAGTGGATATGCATTAGGCCTACAGTTGTACTTGATTTATTTATACATAATTAAAATCTGGTCAAACATTTCTAAAATCTTAATTTTGGTGTTGGCTGGTAGATTTTCTAATGGCTTATTCTGATCCCTGCAGATGAGGGTGAGAGGAGCAACAGTGAGGAGGAGGAGGCTGAAGGAGACGCAGGCAGTGTGGGCAACGGTGGTGAAGGTGTTCCGGGGAGAAGGAAACAAAATAGACGAAACAAAGAAAAAGTGACATGGAAAACAGTTGAACAGACTCAAAGTTCTAAAAAAAAACGTGCCAGTGTGGCAAGGGTCCCTCCCCGACAGTGACTCAATTAGACAACCCATTGATTATTTCAGAGACTTTTTTGACCTTGACCTTTTAGCGCTTATTGTCAATCAGAGCAATCTGTACAGCACCCAAGAAAACCCCAACCACGCCCTGAAATTAGATGTGAAGGAACTGGAACAGTTCATTGGAACCGTTGCGTATATGAGTGTGATCCGCTTACCACGCTCTAGGATGTACTGGTCTAATGCATGTCGAGTAAACCAGGTCGCTGATGTGATGCCCCGTGACAGGTGGGAAGAAATCAAACATTACATTCATTTCAATGACAACACGGCAACCAACAACAGTGACCGGCTGTTCAAAATTAGGCCACTAATTGATTCACTGCTCCCCAAATTCCAAGCTCTCCCTCAAGATCAGATGCTGTCAATCGACGAACAAATGGTGCCATTCAAAGGCAGATCTGTTCTAAAGCAGTACATCCCCAAAAAGCCCTACAAATGGGGATACAAAATCTTTGTTTTGTGCGACACAAAAGGCCTGGTGCACTCTTTTGACATTTATGCAGGGACATCTGATCCTCCACCAGGTTCACCAGACATCGGGGCAAGCGGGAACATCGTGCTAAAACTTGCACAAGTTATTGAAGGCTCAGTCAACCACCTGCTGTACTTTGATAACTGGTTTTCCTCACTCGATTTGTTTGTGGCTCTTGCTAACAGGGGGATACCAGCCCTTGGCACTGTGCGGGAGAATCGTCTGCGAGGCTGCAGTTTCAGCAAAGACAAAGAGCTCAAAAAGAAGGGAAGAGGGACATTTGAGGAGCAACAGGCTGTTGTTGACCGTGTGGAAATTAGGGCTGTCAAATGGTTTGACAACAGAGGGGTGAACGTTGCCAGCACTTTTGCAAGTGCCCAGCCTGTTTCCCTCGTAGAGAGGTGGGACCGAAAGCAAAGGAGGAAAGTGTCTGTGGAATGTCCAAGCATCATCACCCTTTATAATAAGTTCATGGGTGGTGTTGCTGCACTTGATGCCCTAATCGCCTACTACCGCATCCACATCAGGTCTAAGAAGTTCTACCACCGATTCTTCTTTCACTTCGTGGACATGGTGGTTGTGAATGGCTGGTTGCTCTATCGGCGTGATTGTGACAACTTGAATGTTCCACGGAAGAAGCAGAAGGACTTGCTGGCTTTCAAGGCTTCCATTGCACAGTCCCTCTGCATGCAAGGCAAAGATCTGTCGGCCAAAAAGAGGGGGCGACCTTCGTCTGACGTGGAGCGAGAGTTCCAGAAGAAGCGGCGCAGGGGACCAACTAAGGCTATTCCCACAAAAGATGTCCGTGCTGATGCTGTGGGTCACTGGCCTCAAATCGACAGTGTGCGGCAACGCTGCAAGTTCCCAAAGTGCACAGGCCACACAAGCTTCAAATGCGCAAAATGTGACGTTCACCTGTGCCTCAATAAGAACAAAAACTGCTTCTGTGCATTCCACGAGTGTTAAAAAAGGGGGGGGAAAACATGTGCACGAACCACGTGTGTGTATGTGTGAGGGGTGAGGTTAACCCTAAGGGCTACATAGTTACAGAAAAACACTGTTTTTTAAACCTTCTTACATTGTTTACATTGTTACATTGCTGATGTGTGGTATGATTGTGTGTGTGTGTGTGTGTGTGTGTGTGTGTGTGTGTGGATTGGGGGTGGGTTAGGAAGAAGGATATGCATTGAAAAGGGGTGTGTGTGTGTGTGTGTGTGTGTGTGTGTGTGTGTGTGTGTGTGTGTGTGTGTGTGTGTGTGTGTGTGTGTGTGTGCGTGCGCATTGGAATAGAAAATAATTGCTTCAAATGAATGAAAGGCTGTACCTGCCGTTGCAGGTTTATATAAATAAAGGATGATAGGATGAAATAAACATTGAAAAGGATTAAATAAAATATTGTTTTTTCACTGTTATATCACTGTGTTATTGTTATGTTATTATTGACCATTATGCCTGCTGTAGCAAATTTGCAACATACCAAATTGACCCCAAATTGACCATTATGCCTGTTGTCGCAAATTTGCAACATACCAAAATTTCTATTTATTTTTTGTGCAAAAGTGAAAATAATAATCTCAGCATTATTTACCATCTACTTTAAGGTAAAAACACAAATAAAATATTATTTTATATGCAGCTATATAAATTCAGGCGTTAAGGGGTTAGATCAGAGTTATGAGACAATATCCCTGTTCATTCTTCTCCATAAACTCATTCGTTAATATTTCTTACTCTAGTGGGAGGAGCGGAGAAGTTTTCTTTTTTTTCTTTTTTGAGAAGTGGAGAAGTGGGAGGATCAAGCATTTGTTTCTTCTGTTTCCATGGTGAATGATGTTATCAGCGATCCATTGACGATGGCTTTTATGCACACGCTCCAACCAGAGTTAACACGCTCAGAGTTGATTAACCCAACGCTGATCCACTGTTCTGAAACCGAAAACCCAGAGTTGCTCGTCAACCCAGAGTATGTAAAACCAGCTACCTGAAATAGGCCCCTGTTCTGCTGCCTTTTCGCATGGCATAACAACATACAGCAGAACTCGGCGGTGATAAGGAAACAATAGTCTACACTGAAATGTAACAATAAACTTCATAAAGACACACTTAAAATAACGATCTCTGCCCATACAAAAAGCACCGATTTGGATAACTTGGAGCGATAGATGCAAAAACCATCCGGCACATGTGTCTGATGACGGGCCGTTATATTAATAATAAACAGCGGGCGGGTTTATAAAAAAGGAAGAGAGATGAAAAGGCGAGAGCCTTTTTCTTTTTCCTCCCGTCAGCTGTTCTAATGCACCCTTTACGCACGGTGGTTGAGACGAACCCTACACTAAAGTTAAACATGAAACTTTGTAACTACACACTTAAAATAACGATCTCTGCCCGTACAAAAAAAAAGACTTGGATTACTTGAGGAGCAACCGATGTGCAAATGTGTCTGATGACGGGCCGTTATATTAATAATAAACAGCGCGCTGCACATTAGAACAGCATGTACATAAAATATCTCGTATCCTTCCTACATGATATTTTTTCTGCAAACAAATGGGTAATTTGCCAAAGTTGATAATTGGTCTTATCTTTACAGAAGACTTCTTTGTATTTTTTACGTCAGTTGAATTTTGTTTCAAGTTGAATGCACATGAGCACAGTTAATATTCCAAAAGACACAAGCTCTTCCTTGGCTGTTTTCAGTCTGAGGCCCTGTTCTCACGGTGAAAACGTGACAGTTTTCCCGTTTTTTTTTTTTTTTTTTAAACCCCGTTCAGACCAGGGCTGTACAGTGCGACAGTTTTGATCGCATTTGCTACTGAAATTGATCACGTGCGATGATGAATACAAATCCTTTCGCACTCGTGCGACAGGTAGCTTATGAGGAGAGGCTGTCTTTGAAACACAGAGGAGCGCTGCACAACACTGCTTAGAGTGCTCTACATTAATACTCCAAATGGGGGTAAATGTAGACTTAGGCAAGTAAGTCATTGAGTCCACCCTCCACTTTGGCTGGTGAAATATATGTGACCTCGGGATCTGTGCTCGTGCGGCCGCGGCGATGCAAGCCTCTAATAAACTTCACCAACGGTAAATACCGGAAGGAGACGGCACATTACCGCAGTTAAGTTAGCGCGTGTACAAACAGAACATTTCCTGTGCGCCTTCACATTAAAAGCCGGTTACTAGCCAAACGTGAGTTGACTTTTATTTTGAAGCCGGTAATAACAGGAAGTTAACGCTTTTTTCTAGCTTGAAAGGCAACTCCTTCAGCTGCAGCGAGCAGTCAACAGTAGTCTATTTAAACAGTTTTAAATAAGCCACTGAAAAGCTACTCCCAACACATTCACAACAACCTATTTAATTTATCCTAAATTGTACCAATATGTATACTTATTTATTTAATAGGCTATGTTTAATGTTTTAAAGTTTGGTTTTAATTAACAGAAGGACATAATAATAATAATTCTGAATCAGCAAAAAATGGCAAAGGTTAGATTATTTTGTCTAAATTGCAATCAGTGCACCCCTATTAATTTTTCCATAATTATTACTGCACACACTAGGATATAATATTAATTGAGAATCTGAAATGACACCAAGATAACATGCTCAAAGGTAATTAGAGCAAAATGCAAGGGTTAAGGTTATGCAAGTTTTCGATCATACTTTGTGTGCTACCAAATTTATTTTTGTGCTACTGAATTTTTTTGCTTGCTAGCACCAGTGCTACCACCTAAAAAAATAAGCGTACAGCCCTGGTTCAGACACAATTTATCTGACATCTTCACCCGTACACATGTTTTCAGAGGAAACGGGATCGAAATCAATGTAGTAAGCATGCCAGGCCAGCAGTTGGCGGTACAAAGTAGTAGTAAATAGCATTTCCGGTGCATCTGGTGTCGGCTGTAAGAATTGAATAAAAAGGCGCCCCTGCGCAAGAACGATTCTTTTTCTCAGCTCTGTGAAAAACAACAACATGGCAATCGTGCCAGTCTAAGTATGTGGACATTTTGGTGTCCTTTTTGGCGCAGTATCCAGCAACAGCACAGCGAATACAGCTCGGTGATCCGCCGTTGTTGTTGTTGTTGTTGTTTTCCAACTGGCGCACATGGACCTACAAAGATGGCGCATGCCCATTTATCTCCAAACGCAATGCGCATGTGTGAGGATGGAGCCGTGGCGTCAGCGTTACCAGGGGAAATGGTTTCGATGTTTACAAGAAACCAAAACCGTTGTGTTTTCCAAAAAATCCTCCCTGGGAGGTGATCTCAAAAACTTGCGGTTTCATGCCTGCGTTTGCTGTTTTCATGTACATGATACAGTGCAACCGCGGGAATTTTTCCACGTTTGCACCATTTCGTGTTGCCGTGAGAACAGGGCCTGAGTTTTAGGGAACTAAATGGCATTTGGGCTTAAAAGACAAACTTTTATTTTTGTCCGGACCAATTAATGTGAAAATTGACAATTTCCTAATCCTAAAGTACTCTTGATAATCTTTGCACACACTAGACACACTTCTGATCAGATATTTAAAGGGGTAGTTCAGGATTTTGGACATAGGGCCTGCTTCCCAAGTTAGCCTTGGTGTTCTTTATCAGTGGAGACAGTTTTCAACACATTTAATTCAGTCCTTCTAGTTGCAGAGTTTGCTCGTGCTAGGCTAGCGCACGGCATTGGGGAAACACTGAGCCTGCTACTAAAACAGTCTTACCCACTCCACAGTACACCCGAGGCTAATCAATTATAACGCCAGACTATCAATGTAAATGTCTGTGTTGATAGAATAATTTTAGAAATAAAACTAACCTCGCATATTGCATTTTGAGGGACTTGCTGTGTCTCAGCAGCAGTTTTTATTCCTGCTAGGCAGCAGCGGACTAATACCTAGGTTACCGGATCTATAATAGTTTGTTTACCTGCTGCTGTCATAGCTACAGACGCAGAGTACAGTGCACGAAGGAATTTTATTAGCCTATTCATTAAACAAGATATGGCCACGTTTGGAGGACTTAGCGATGCGTCTGCTTGTGAAGACAATTATGAGGAATTTGTTGTATCCACCACCGAACCGTACCTGTACGAGCCGGAATACACTGATGAAGAACTGAGAGAGATGGATGCGCAAAGGGCAGAAAGTGAAAGCAATTAGCCCAGCCAGGTACCAAGTGTGTAGCTATACCATTAGCTAACGTTGTCACTCTCCAAAATGCATGTCATCATCAATCTATCAGTAGGCTAACATTATGAAAGGGGCACGCTTCATTAGCTAGTAGCCTACCAAAAGTTATTACCTGTTCATCAGTGGCTGTTGGTGCATCTGAAAAGACGGATGGCACCGCATTCGTTTTCAGTGATTTCGTGCTCTTTTCATTGCGGGGTTTCCCGAAGTCGTCCGGTCTGAAATGATCGCTACAAATACTCCGTTTGCGAACAGTTTCGGCCGGTGTGTTGATGTCCAAGCCAGCAGCAACAAGCCACATTTGAGTCCTTTCTGGATCTGAACACTTTGTGGTGTCCATCTGTAGGGTTTATTTGTACAATTCCTAAATGCACACTGACGCACCATGTTGCCTAGTCGTTCGTTTCAGGTGCTGTCCCACGCTGCTCTGTTTACTTTCTGTGTGTAGTGATTCGGTTACACAGCAAAGTAAAAGTCCGCTGCTGCTGAGAAAGTAGTCCCTCAAAATGCGATAATTCATGCGATGCGAGGTGGCTTTATTTCTAAAATTATTGTATCAGCACAGACATTTACATCGATAGTCAGGCGTTATAATTGATTAGCCTCGGGTGTACTGTGGAGTGGGTAAGACTGTTTTAGTAGCATGCTAAGTGTTTCCCCAATGCCGTGCGCTAGCCTAGCACGAGCAAACTCTGCAACTAGAAGGACTGAATTAAATGTGTTGAAAACTGTCTCCACTGATAAAGAACACCGAGGCTAACTTGGGAATCAGGCCCTATGTCCAAAATCCTGAACTACCCCTTTAAGCAGGTTAATACAAATAAACAAATTTGTACTTATTTTCTCACACAATGAGAATCGATAAGGAATCGGATCGATAAGCAGAATCGGAATCAGAATCTTATCAATTCCCATCCCTACTTACTGTCTTTATAAAGTGTCTTGTTAAACGTTTCCTTATCATCCTGCTGTGTGTTGTTTTGATTTTGTCTCCACCGCCGTGCGTAAAGGCAGCAATATAACAGCTGATGAACGAACAGCAGGCCTTAAAGAGGACCTATGATACTTTTCGACTTTTATGACCTATAAACGTTGTTCTAATGATTTATAGTCATGTTTAACCATACTAGCGTATCAAATAATTACGTACATGCATTTAAACGTATTCCCTGTTTACCGTCTGGGGAGAAGCTCAAAGCAGTGTGTGGAGCAGTCTGCTGTGCTCTTCCTCTCACCCTAGCGAGCACAAGGTGAGAGGAAGAGTGTCCCGAAAATCTACATGGTTTTTTGTGATGTGATTCGTGTCAGGTTGCTCTATAGCAGTTTTTAACTGTCTGAAATGTTGTGGTCACAGCAGCCCGCGGTGTTTTCCTCGTCTGTATCTGCCACTCCCCCTGTCTGTCTCACGTCGCACCTGATCCTCATCTGCAATCACGCTCACCTGGACTTCACCTCCAATCAACTCCCCTTCATAACCCGTGGATTCCTTGCTGTTGGCGCCAGATCGTCCTTTGCGCTACCGTGGTAACTATTACGTACCTGGCTCCAGTTTACTGTTCCCTCGCTCTCGCTTACTCGCCTCTTGCTTCCTGTTGCCTGTAGCTGTTGACCACAACCTAACTTTTTGTTTTTCCTCTGCCTGCAGTATCCGGATCACTCTCTCCAGCTTCCCGGCTTTTGGTCTCCCCTGGCTCCCTCACCCACTACCTGCTTCCCCACACCATATATAAATAAACCTTTTTTTATATAAAACCTACTTCGTCTCTGTCTGCTCTTGGGTCCAGCATCGTACCATAACAGAACGATCTGGCCAAGATGGACCCAGCGGACATCGGAAACATTCGTGGAGCTCTCGCCGCCCAAGGCACTCAGGTGGCGGAGCACAGACAAGCTCTCCGGGACGCTATGGAGGCTTTCAAGAATCTCGCTACCCGAGTCACACAGATGGGTGACCAATTGGACTTGCTGGTACCTCCCACCACAGCGCCTCCACCACCAGCGGCACCCCCGCCTGCTCTCACTTCCCCGTTACACCTGCCACGAGCTCGTGAGCCATTTATTCCTGCGCCAGAGCGCTATGCTGGGGACATGGGTACGTGCAGAGACTTTTTGATTCAGTGTTTTTTAGTGTTCAGTCAGCAGCCTCTCACCTATCCCACAGAAAAGGCTAAGATCGCTTACGTTATGGGGTCACTTAAGGGTAATGCACTAGCGTGGGCTTCAGCATTATGGGACAGTGATTCCCCAGCTAATGACAAGTTTGACCTTTTTGTAGCAGAGATGAGGAAAGTGTTTGACCATCCAGTAGAGGGAGGGGACGCCGCCAAGCGGCTTATTTCCTTACGTCAGGGCTCCCGCAGTGTAGCTGAGTTCTCTGTTGAGTTCAGGACCTATGCAGCCAGGTCAGGCTGGAACGACAAGTCACTACGTGGGCTTTTTCTTTCCGGTCTCAGTGAGACAATCAAGGATGAGCTGGCTACTAGGGAGGAAGCTGACACTCTCGATGAAATAATTTCCCTCTCTATCCGGCTGGATAATCGCCTACGCGAGCGGCGTAGGGAGAAGGCGGGCAGCTCCGTGCCTCCGGGTTTCGCTGCTTCCTGTTCCCCACTCTTTCCTAAGCCTACCCTCTCTGCCCCCGTGACGCATGGTGCCACTGAAGAGGAGCCCATGCAGCTGGGCCGCACACGTCTCACCCAGGCAGAGCGGCTTCATCGGATTAAGACCGGAGTGTGTCTGTACTGTGCGCTGCCCGGGCATCTCATCTCCACCTGTCCGTCACTGCCAAAAGACAGGGCTCGGCAGTGAGGCTCGGGGCCCTGCTGAGCCACGCCCCCTCCGTCCCCGATTCTCACTGTTCTCGCTCACTGCTGGATGCCACTCTCCTGTCCCTCGGGCATTCCTTTCCTGTGTCAGCTCTGGTGGATTCTGGAGCGGATGAGAACTTCATTGATGCGGGCTTCGCGTCTCAGGTTGGCATTAAATTGGAACAATTACCCTCTCCCTTAAATGCTAACGCCTTAGACGGCCGTCACCTGGCCCTTATTACCCACCGTACTAAGCCCCTTGAGTTAATTGTTTCTGGTAATCACCACGAGATACTGCAGTTTCATGTCATCCTGTCTCCCCTGTTGAGATAGGCAAGGATATTGCAACTTTTCATTGTACATATCTTGTTCCTAGGAGAATGTGAAATGTATATTTCTTGTTTTCATAGGGAAAAGTATGATATTTTTAATAACACAGGCAAGGTAACAAGTGGCCTTTAATATTAAGGTAGAATCACTAAAGGTGTTGTATTCAAGTTTTTATCCTGAAATATATACATAATTGTGAATTCACAAGGCCTCTCTGAAAAGGCATGTCTGGGCTTGTCCTGGGACAGGTCAGGGGTGAGAGAGAGACAAGGGGGGCAGTGGGTCCTTGAGCTGGACACACACACCCTCATCTTTACCCCCACCCTCTCTCCTCCTAATACACACACCCACTCTCTCTGTCTTCAGACTATTTAAGGCCAGGGATTTGAGCAAGAAGGAGCTTTTTTGACTGCTTTTATTTGGGGAAGTTTTCCACTTTTTTGTTCTTTTAGCATGGACGAAAGACTTAGAAGAAAAACTCGAAAGAAACACTCTGAATCTTTTTGAGTGCAAAATACTTAGAAAAATATAGGAGATATTTTTTCTTTTGAGAAGGGGAAGAAGCTCTGATCCAATTCTGCCTTTTCTTTTCTAAGAAGTTTGGGTAAGAGAACCTTTGGGTTATTGATAGGAATTAATTGATGAACCAGGTTGTTAGATGGCATTGAGTTGAGGTTTTAGACTGTGTCCTACTTTTCCTGAGTTGTGTGTCGCAAAGTCTGCAATGAATGGCATTTGAAGATATTCAAATATACATTTCATTCGACAGTTCGGCCACCACTCAGACTGAGTAGGGGTATAGACAGTGGACAAACTTTTAAACTTGATAGCGCTCCAAAATAGGATCTCTAGTGGATCAACCAATAAGCTGTTTATCCTACTTTTTTTGATTATTGTGTCGCAAAATCCAATAGGGATAGTTCGGCCACTAGTCAAACAAAGGAAGGTGTGGAAACAGTGGAGCAACCAATAAGCTGTTTATCCTACTTTTTTTGATTATTGTGTCGCAAAATCCAATAGGGATAGTTCGGCCACTAGTCAAACAAAGGAGGGTGTGGAAACAGTGGCGCTACCAATAAGCTGTTTATCCTACTTTTTCTGATTATTGTGTCGCAAAATCCAATAGGGATAGTTCGGCCACTAGTCAAACAAAGGAGGATTGTGGAAACAGTGGAGCTTTGAAAAACCTGAAGATGAGAATACTCCTGATCTCCTGTAAAAGATCAACGAAAAAACAGTAGACAAGCTTTGGAAATCGGAGATCTCATGAACTAAATTCAATGTGAACAAAAACCATACAACACATAAGGGAACTCATACTTCTCATATACATATAGAAACCACTTTAATGGGAGTTTAGGTACTTATTTTCCTTCCTTTCATTTTATTTTATCTTTTCTTTTTATATTGTGAACGTATAATCTTTTTATATTGATTGAATAAAATTTCTTAAAAACGTTATAAATCTTTGGCCTGAATTTTTAGTTATTTTTTGGGAAAAAGGACCTAAGTAGGGTTTTTTCTTTAAGGAGATCGCGGCGCTCCTGAGGTAAGCAATTCAAACCTACACTACGGCTACACTACTGATAACAAAGAATACACATCCCATAAACACGCTCCTTGAATTAAGGGGGAATTGCATTTATCTATTGGCCTAGCTCATCCAGGTGTATGAACTTAGTGAGGACTTAACGGTAGTCTTTTGAAGCCAGGGGTAATTGTGAGGTATTCATCCACCAGAATAATTAAAACCTATACTCTAACCTCCTCCTTTTCTAAAAACTTATCTAAGGATAAAAGGTCTGAATGTTGGACTTAACCTAGGATAAATTAGAAGTGACAATTGTACGGATCATTAGGGGATCAACACAGGGGGAGATCTGGAGATAGGCCAGGGTCAAAGGGTCACATGCTTTAAAACCAGAGCCTTTAAGGTAATAAAAGGTGTGAAGGTGTTTGATTTAAAAGTAAAACCTTTTGGGAATTGTGTGAATCGGCTTTTGGTCTTTTCTTGCCATGTAAAAGTGTAAGGGTCGATGAACACATATACTTTATAGTGGAACAGGTTTATACCAGGAACAAATAGACTTGGCAGGCTATATATACATGAAAACGTCCTGATATTAATTTAGGGGTGTTTTAATCTGGTGAAGGGAATACCGACATAATAATAATCTTTACCCCTCACTCCCCTGGTGCTGGGGTACCCCTGGCTCAAGCTTCACAATCCCCAATTTGACTGGTCTTCTGGCAAGGTGGTGAGTTGGAGTACGTTTTGTCATTCCACCTGCTTACAGTCTGCCCTGTCTCCGGCAGTGGGAGATGTTCCCTTGCCCAAGGAACCTCCCGACCTCTCCTTGGTTCCCCAAATTTATCATGACCTGGGAGAGGTATTTAGTAAGTGTCGTGCGCTCACCCTGCCTCCTCATCGCCCCTATGACTGTGCCATTGATCTCCTCCCCGGCGCCCCTTTGCCCAGTAGTCGCCTTTTCAACTTGTCCCGTCCTGAGAGGGAGGCCATGGAGAAGTACATTAAGGATTCTCTTTCGGCTGGTCTCATGAGACCCTCCTCTTCTCCTGTTGGTGCAGGTTTCTTTTTTGTGGCCAAAAAGGACAAGTCACTTCGCCCATGCATTGATTTCAGGGGTCTTAATAACATTACAGTGAAGAACAAGTATGCGTTGCCCCTCATCAGTTCCGCATTCGAGCCACTGCAGGGCGCCACAGTCTTCTCCAAATTGGACCTACGTAATGCCTATCATCTGGTGCGCATCCGTGAAGGCGATGAGTGGAAGACGGCCTTTAACACCCCCCTCGGCCATTTTGAGTATCTCGTCATGCCTTTCGGCCTAACCAATGCCCCTGCTGTGTTCCAGAACCTGGTTAACGACGTCCTCCGGGACTTTCTCAACCGCTCAGTTTTTGTCTATCTAGACGACATCCTGATTTTTTCCCGCAATCAGAAGGAACACGTCCAGCATGTCCGACAAGTTCTTCAACGGCTGTTGGAGAACAAGCTATATGTGAAGGCCGAGAAGTGTGAGTTCAGTGTCGCCTCTGTTTCCTTCCTGGGGTTCATCATTGAGAGCGGGCAAGTGAGGACCTGCCCCGAGAAGGTCAGTGCAGTGACTGACTGGCCCATCCCCGATTCCCGCAAGAAACTGCAGCAGTTTCTGGGGTTTGCCAATTTTTACCGAAGGTTCATCCGTGACTACAGCAGGGTGGCAGCCCCTCTCACTCATCTCACCTCCCCTGCCCGCCCTTTTGCCTGGACGCCTGAAGCGGAGGCTGCCTTCTCTAGGCTTAAGGAGCTTTTTTCGTCTGCTCCTATTCTCATCCAACCGGATCCCTCCAGGCAGTTCATTGTGGAGGTTGATGCATCTGACACTGGGGTGGGGGCGGTCCTGTCCCAGCGCTCGGCCTCTGATGAGAAGATTCACCCCTGCGCTTTTTTCTCTCGCCGGCTGGTTCCTGCTGAGCGGAATTATGATGTGGGTAACAGAGAGCTGCTGGCGGTGAAACTGGCCTTGGAGGAATGGCGGCACTGGCTTGAGGGGTCAGAACAGCCGTTCGTGGTATGGACTGACCACAAGAATTTGTCTTACATCCAGACAGCCAAGCGATTGAATTCCCGCCAAGCCCGGTGGGCCCTATTTTTTGGGCGTTTCAATTTCTCCCTCACCTACCGGCCCGGTTCCCGTAACGTCAAACCAGACGCCCTCTCCCGCCAGTTTGGCACTGTGGACACACCGGGTCCCCCTGACACCAGCCCTCTCTCCCCCCCGGCCGTTGCCCCCCCTCCTCCCCGGGTGATTGACAACCACCCAGCTTACACCGTCCGGCGGTTGATGGACATTCGGCGTCGGGGCAGAGGGCATCAGTACCTCGTGGATTGGGAGGGTTACGGTCCTGAGGAAAGGAGCTGGGTTTCGCGGGGTCTCATTCTCGACCCCTCCCTCATCCGGGATTTCCATCTGGCTCATCCAGAGAAGCCTAGGCCGCCTGGAGGCGTCCATTGAGGGGAGGGTACTGTTGTGGTCACAGCAGCCCGCGGTGTTTTCCTCGTCTGTATCTGCCACTCCCCCTGTCTGTCTCACGTCGCACCTGATCCTCATCTGCAATCACGCTCACCTGGACTTCACCTCCAATCAACTCCCCTTCATAACCCGTGGATTCCTTGCTGTTGGCGCCAGATCGTCCTTTGCGCTACCGTGGTAACTATTACGTACCTGGCTCCAGTTTACTGTTCCCTCGCTCTCGCTTACTCGCCTCTTGCTTCCTGTTGCCTGTAGCTGTTGACCACAACCTAACTTTTTGTTTTTCCTCTGCCTGCAGTATCCGGATCACTCTCTCCAGCTTCCCGGCTTTTGGTCTCCCCCTGGCTCCCTCACCCACTACCTGCTTCCCCACACCATATATAAATAAACCTTTTTTTATATAAAACCTACTTCGTCTCTGTCTGCTCTTGGGTCCAGCATCGTACCATAACATGAAATTCAGACCAGAAAAGTAGTATAATAGGAGATCTTTAAGGCAGCGGTCAAGAAATCTTTTTTGCTTTGCTTTATGCTGCTCTCGCCTTTTTATGTATCTCCCTCTTTTATCAGCCCACACCTAGGCCTACACACGTTAATTCTCATACATTTTATGTTCAAATCCTAGTGATGGGCAATTCTGGTGCCGACTAGTAAGAAAGCGGACGTTTAAACGTTTAACCGTCAGGATCACAGTCTGCTCGCTTGCTTGTGCGTGTGTCGTTTGACGAAATGGAAACTTTAGAATTGTTGCAAGTGGCCTTATTTTCGCCTTTAGCTTGAATTACAACCAACATTTAGAGCGCTTCTGCCTTGAGGCGATGTTTGCTGCGTTCTGAACCAAAACAAAGCAGTGCAAATGTCAAGTCATGACGCATTTCCAACGAGCGGAATCGTTAAGCAGAACCGTTAAGCAGGCACGTTAATGATTCCAAGAAATTGGTTCACTTTGCACTTCTGAACAAGAACCGGTTCTCGATTCCCATCCCTAGTAGTGAGCAAAGTTCTTAGTGATCTATTGAAATAATGCAAACAAATGTTCAAATGCCTAAGTGAGCTTTTTAAAGTTTAATTATATAAGACCAAATGTGTGGCTTTCAAAGCAATTGCCTAATCATAATGAGTTAGAATTAGTTTTCATACATTTGTTTCACTACGACTTTGTTCAGCTGCCCACCCCTCCTTCTCCCGCGAAAACAAACGGCTAAAAAATGGTTGGGGCTAATAAAACGCTTGAGGTGGCATTTTGAAATGAGAAAACTTCCATGTTATTAGTAAATGGTCTAAAGATAAGTATGAGCCTGTGATTGATATCCAGAATTTTTTTGCAGAGACACAATCTTGTTTGCCGCGTGTATTGTGTGGACGGAGATATCTGCGTCAGGGCTTGGATGAAAATAAGCCCTTCCCACAGCCCACTGATACCAGGCTTGGCCACTGAGCATTGCTGGATTCTGAGAGAAGGCACAGTCCTGGGGGCCTGGAATAGACTATTCAAACTGCGTCTCTTTCACTGTATCCCATTACAGAGACCGCTTCCTTGGTAGGACGCGGTCTATGAAGGCTATAGCCTGTGAAGGCCGATTCGAAGGCCGAACGAGCGTTGTTAAACGAGACGGTCTCCGCAGGTCTCCGTTTACGAGCATTTCCGGTTTGCTTAACAAGCCATTACCTTGCGTGACGACTCGCCACTCCTGTGCTGCCTAGCAACCCTGATTGCTGCCAACGGAAACAGCCTTGTCAACGGAGGAAAAAAGGAAAAGAAGTTGCCTACCAGACGAAAAGGAAAAAAAAAGTTCAAGAAAATAAGAAAGGAAGATAAAAGTTAAAGCTCACATATTATGCACTTTGCTGTCAATTTTATATGGTCTAAGTAGTCCCTAATACTTATTTTTTTAAATGTTTGCTGAAAAACCCGTTCAGATCATTTATTGTAGCAAGCCTCTATACCCTGATGTTCCTCTGGTCTTCGGATGACCTATATTGGTGTCTGCAGCCTGCAATCTGGCTGGCCCCTCCCACCTCTCGGCAGGGCCCTCCCACCCTCTCTGCCGTGCTCTCGTGATACTAGAGAGACACTGCGTGACTGCGAACAGTGTTTACCCGGAGCGAAGCCATACTTTGACATAACAGTTTGACGTGACCTGACGTGATTAAAACAAAGTTTGATTTCTACAGGAATAACTTCCCACCCTTTGTGATGTTAAAAACGAGGCATTATTAAAGAATTACTCCCCCGGTGGAACCATGAAGGTGTATTGAACTCTATGCTCCTATGTAGTATAAATGTGCCAAAATTTTAGAAAGCCTGAGAAAAGGCAAAAAGAGTGTTTTTATGGTCTCTCTGGCTGTCCCTGCCTCTAAAGTCAGAAATCCTCCAACTACCACAGTGCACTGCGCTCACAGTCCTCCAAGGCCCGCCCACATTTCCCTTGAAGTCTCGTCTGACTGATGAGAGTAAACAACAACTTCCAAATACAGTTGTGGGCGATACCTCGACAAATAAAGACACTATTTAGATTCCACAATGAATGATTTTTTCTAAAGTATACATAGTTTCCGGTTTCACTGTAAAACGGAGGGAAGGAAACGCGCACTCGGCTACGTTTGCTACAGTTTTCAAGATAGTGTAACATACCCTCGGGGATGTAATGGTAAAAAGACGCACGTAGTCCGGGCATTTTGGCTGAATAGCCTGGGCGCGGTTACTCCCTGTATTACGGGAGCCAGTAGGTTCATGACGCTAATAAAGGGGGAGCGTCATGTCAATATGGCAGCTTCCTGGGTTTGTAAACAGTGCCGGGACTCAGCAGCGTGCGGGGAGGCCGATCCGTTGCACACAGAACTGTGAGTAGAGTGCGATTAAGCATGCTTCTGTTGGTATGGTCCGATGTGTGGTGTGTTTGATAGACGTGTGATTTGTGTCGTGATTGTAGCGGGCTGGGCCGGTGGGTTCGGGCTCGGGAGGCGCTTGTTGACGCCAGGTCCCTGCAAACTTACTGCAAGGAAGGTACGAGATGTTTTAGGATTTATAATATATTTTATATTCAAGGAATGACTTTTTTAGGATACACTAATGTTTTGTTTGTTTGTTGGCAGAGATGCTATGTCACTGTTTTCCCTGTCCATATGATACAAATTAAAGGAGTATATGATGTACACTTGACTTGCCTTTATTACTACTATAGATTCTTTAAGTCCCGGGTGTTACAACACGCCTGCTGCTAGGCTAGACCCATAGGCTGCGCGCTATCAACAAAACTAGCCTAGCCTTCAAACCGGACTCTGAAGCTAAATATTCTGGGCATGAAGACGACACTCTGGACGGGAGGGACGTATGCGCCCTGGGACCCTGTCCTATAGACTTTTCTAATGCACCACCTCCTGCAGAACGCACTCGCGTACAGGTAAGACTTTCAACCTATTAGACTATATTTCTGTTCACACAGTAGGCCTATGCAATTATAGCTGCTGTCAGGAGGGGGGATTGCTAAACTGTTTCAGAAACAGACTAATGTAACAACTGTTTGTGTGTTTGTAAGGCAACTAAAGAAAAAAAGTTTTCATCCGCTCTCATTTTCAGTGAGTGCTCAAAGCTAACGTTTCACTTATAGTAGCCTAACTGTCGTATTTTATGGTGATTTCAGAATCCGATGTCTACAATCTCCCACTCAACTTCAACCAGTGCCCAAGGAGGCTGCAGTGAGCTTCACAGAGAGGATATCAGACTCAGCAGCATCCCATCTAAGGCTCTGCTAATACTATGTCCTCACACCTCTAGACCTATTGTAAATATTTTTTGTTTGTAGCTCATCCTTTATATCTTATCTTTATCATGTTCGTATATTGGACATTTTACTTTTAAGAATTGTCTCATTGTGTGTTACCTGGTTTATATGATCATATGAACCAAGTTCGATGATCTTGATTCCTTAAATGTGCCAAAGCCTTGCAGTGAAATCAATGGTTAGCACTAAACTTATTAAAGCGGCTACGAGTAACATTTAAATATCTTTTAAACTGCCTCATGTTTCCTCTGATAATCATAAATTACCTTTAACAGCAAACGAGACCATCAGTGCAAAGAAAGACGTTTTTATATAGTTTTTATTACTGCTTTTGGTCTGGTCGCACACCCAGTCCGATTTTCGGTTCGCTCGTGCAGGCTCTATGGTCACATATCCGTATTGGTTGCAGATTTCAGTGTGGCGCTGCAACGCGATTTGAGACGCCTATCCCTCCAGGTGAGGTAAGGGGAGCGGGAGCCTTGTTTGAGACAGTTATTTGTCGTCATAATGACTGATAACGGGGCTGAACCATCAAAGAAAAAAAAGAAGATGCAATGAAGAAAAGCGAAAAGGGAGAGTGACTACGGGCGGGACGAGGACGTTGCCAAGCAACGTATATACAATTTCACGAGAGCGAAACTAGACTCCTAAATGAATGAGCGGTTGGTACTAACATTACGTTTGCTTCACCATCATCAGATAACCATTATCTGAAATAGTCATTATTTACATCAACAACACAAACACATTACCTCTTCGTGATCCATACTAACTGCCTCTCTCGTTCATTCGCTTTCTGTGAGGACACAGCTCCGTGAGAGAGAGTAGTTAGGTGACGCTGCTGCAACTCATTGCAATCAGGTGTGTGTACTGACTGGCATTAGTTGATGCAGTGTCAAAACCACTCTCACAGAGCCGAAAAGAGTCCTCACACTTTTAACACACGCACATGCACTATATTGCGCCCTTCTCAGTTCACACTCGCGCGCCTGGCACGAGCATTTGCGACAGCGGGCGTCGTAAAAATACTACCGCTTTTGTCCAAAGGGGACGCCAACGTGCCATCTTACTCGTAGTGGCTTTAACTGTCGCAGAGCTTGAAATCGCCTTGATAAATGCAGGATGTAATTCAAATGATACAGGGCTCGTCCGGGATTTGAACCCGGGACCTCTCGCACCCGAAGCGAAAATCATACCCCTAGACCAATGAGCCACAAAACAAGCATTTCCTTTGGACAAAAACGGAAAAATTCTAGAATTAAGCCAAGAAAAAATTGTCAATTGCATCTTAGAAGCTGACGAAAATGTAGATGGTTATGTTGCTCGTCGTTGTTTCTATGAGTGGGCACAAACTTTGATAGGTTTGTCTCACAACCACAGCACTGTTTAAAAGCAGACTTGGACGTCACAGTATGAACAGTTATATTCCAATAGACTGAGGGCTCATCCGGGATTTGAACCCGGGACCTCCCGCCGCGGCACCCGTGGATACTTTAGCTAAAACTCCCTAAACCGTTTCCCATTCATTCCCTATGGTAGTGCTAAATCACTACGGATGTAATATATTTTCGGCCACTACTGGGGTTTGGGGGGCGCTGTTTTCCCCTTACATCTCCCTTAACTTTTTACAATGCATTCTCTATGGTAGTGTCTAATCGCACTACGGATGTAATATATTTTTGGCCGCGCGTGGCGCTTTGCTTTGGAGTCGTATGGGCGGGAGGGTCAGTATTCGCCTGGAGTTTGAATTGTCTGCAGCTCGCGCAGTTTTGAAGAGACTATCACAGTTCAGAAGTAAGTGATTTACATTATAAAGTTATGATATGGTGAATTAAACAATGCAAGATGAACGGACCTGTAGTGATATTTTATCTCAGCGCCGTCTGAAGTGTTCCCGTTTACGTTAACAGTATTAAAGTTGCCCATTGCAATGTATGATGTATTACGGCGACTATACTGCCACATTGAGCCGTCAAATGTTCGTGGAATTACATTTTTACAGTTCTCATGATTGTCGTGAGTTAACATATGGGAGTATGGCGTTTACTAGGCTACCATTAATAAGTCTCGCCGTTTTGCGGTTAAAGATACATCGCTGGGTGCTTTTTTACACACTCACTCACTCACTCACTCACTCACTCAGACAGTCAAAATGAAGGAAGACAGCAGAACTAGACGGTGAATGAAACAGCTATTACGGCGACTTTACTACCATATACTATGGTGTTTACTACCGTCAATAAACGTTCCCGTTGTGCGGTTAAAGTTAAATATACGCTGGGTGCTTTTTTACACAAACAGTCAAAATGACGGTGGATAACATACTAGACGGTGAATGAAACCAGCTACGAATGGACGTGCTTCATTTGTTTCGTGTACTTTCGTTCTGTTTACACTTACTACAACGTTATGTCGACGGCTTCCAGTCGACATAAAGTTGTGCGTTCAGTCGCCATTATAAAGTTACCGGCGAAAGTAACTTCATAACGGCTCGCTTGGAACGTTCACTTTCCCCGCTATCATGCATTCTGTCTTTGAGATTAAAAAAAAAAACCACACACAATAGACAGTTTAACTGAGCTGTCATATGTTAAACGCTGATATCGTTATTTTACATTGCAAACCACTCTGAGGGATTTTCATACTGTGTCATGTTGTTGTGTAGGCCTACAAGTCTTATATTGCCTACCAGTCATGCATGCTTTATTTTACACCAATCACGTTTATATAATAATGTAGGAAATGCTGAGAGAGGTAATTAAATTTAGTTTTTTTGTTGAAAATACACTGAAATTGAGACATGATGAAAATCTCAACAAAAGAAAAAGTGGCTGTGATGTCAAAGTTAAGTCAATTCACACCTAGGTGTTACTATTTGGGTCTCACAATGCTGAGGGAGGGGGGGGGGGGGGTAGGATTTGGGTGCAAACACAGTTCAAAGGAACAAAGTGAGCCAAGTTCTCTCATCTCTACTTTAAAGGTATATAGACAGTAGGTTCAAAGGATATCACTACTCACTACACCAAGTTCTGTCATCTCATCTCTACTTTAAAGGAGACTGTTCAAAGGGTTTCACCTTAAAATGGCCATGTTGATCTTTAAACAGTCTATCTAAACACAGCTCATTGTCACTCACAGGACATATAGGACATAAAGAAAAGCAGACATGAAATCAAGATCCAGACACAAATAGTGTTCATATTCTGACAATAATCCTGCTTCCCATTGAGCCCATACATACCAACACCTGTGTTTAAAAAAAACTATTCTCTCTTTAACATATTAAATAACCAAATCATTTTTTTCATTACAGAAAAATGCGAAAGCAAAATTTCTTCCCCGGGAGGATCAGTGTTTCATTCCGCACTGGTCCTCGTGGGTATCTCCGCCAGGACCCAACCGAAGCAGCAAAACTACTAAAGGACAACCCAGCACTGCAGGACAAGTCTGCCCCGTTGAAGGAGGAGGTGGTCAGACAAAATGCCCTGACTGTGGTCCGTCAGAGAGGAGGTGATGCCTCGGACAGAGCAGAGGTGTTTGGAGAGTACATCCTACAGTTTGGAAAGTACAAAGGGAAATCTTTCCGTTGGCTCCTGGAGAATGACATCGGGTACACAATTTACCTAATCAGGAGTAAAGAAAAGGAAGAGGCTGCAGGAGTATTCATGGGTGCGGGACACAGCAAGGACAGCTTACTTTCATTTGAAATGTATGCCCTCAGTTTTAGCCAAGTCCAAGCACTTCTAGACTATCTATCATAGAGGCCAGATTTGACAGCAGCAGCAGCAACAGGAGAGGATGACCAGCTGGTCGGTTTTGGCACTCGTGCAAAAAACACCTGGCGAGAGATTTGGGAAAGCAGGGATGATGGCTATGCATCCTTTATAATAAAAAAAAAGCTGTGCTCCTGGAACAAAAATGTATAAATTAAAAAAATATCTGCAGAAGAAGCTACAGTCAGCCTCTGGCTCCTCTTCAACACACACCTCACCAGCTCCTGCCAGATCCATGGGTGGGTCTTGTGTTCCATTTGTTTTGACAAAAAGATGTACCGGTACATGTTGGTTTGTAAGAGCACCAAATGGAATTAACTTGAATCATGCACCGTTTACCATTCTCCTTCTTGTCTGTTGCATCACAGTGATGGATGAAGATGAAGAGCTGGAGAGAGCAATGCTGACCATCTCTCCTTCTAAACAACATGTGCAGAGTTGTAAGTTAACATTAGCCTCCTTGTTGTTACTACCTAACCATTCAGAAACAATTTACAGTTAAGCTTTTTTACAGTGTATATATATGAATACAATTTGTGTGTCTTCCAGCTACTTCTGCATCATCATTGTCCCCCACCAGACGACAGGCAACACCAAGGCAAAGAGGTTCCTGAACAAATATGTCACACATCAACGGACAACTCTGGGAACATGAATTATTATCCCAACATGAAGCATGAGTTCTACCTGTCTGTTATCATGTTTGTGTTCTGGCGTTCTGCCAAGAGTCCTAGTGACTATGAATTGCTACCAGTCATGATGTTGGTAAGTACAAATCCTTATTTTCCTACAAGAATGAAGACCACTACACATTTTTAGTACATCAGCATTTCTACATCCATTATTGAAATGATCTAAATTACAATATTTTTATTCGGAATGTGTTAGACATACAGTTTGTTATTTTTTTTAACGAATACCTTCATATAGTACAACCAGTGAAACAAAAAATTTGGAGTGGTCTCTCTCTTTTGCCGGAGCTGTATTTAACAAACCGCCTTGTTTACTAACAGACGAATGCATGTGTTTGCAGTGTGCCATCTTGCTTCCCCTGCTTAGGCTAAATTGTAGTGACTGAAAACTGAATTCTAATCCATAATAAATCAAACGCATGTGTATGAATGAAATATAATCTACATTATTTATGTAAGAAACATTACATTAATGTATTGTTTCACTATATTGCTAAAGCAGGTGAAGTAAAGGATGGCTAGTTTGTTCCTTTACTAACACCGATTTTTGTATATTGCCAAAATATAAATGACTAACATCACTATTTTCATCATAGTACCATCTGCTGCACTGTCCACGGAAACTCAGATGACGGCTTCAGAAGTAGATGGTAAATGCAATTTACCTCTTTCTGTTTATCCATTTAAACAATTTTTCACATATTCTCTGCTTATTTCAGTTCAAACCCAGACCATTAATTGATTGTTTTTTATTGTCCTTCCCTCCCTGCAGCCCCAGCTCTGCCAGCTGTGAAGAAACCTGTCCCTCTTCCTAAGGAGCTGATGTTTTTAATGCCAGAAACAGAAGCTCCCCTGCCATCGAAGACGGCCGTCACCGTTCCAGGTGTGTTATTTAACCTGTATTCAATTTTGAAAAATATTTATGTTGTGTACATTTAAACTTTTTTTCTCACATGCCTTGTTTATTTCAGTTCAAACCCAGACCATTAATTGATTGCTTTTTGTTGACCTTCCCTCCCTGCAGCCCCAGCTCTGCCAGCTGTGAAGAAACCTGTCCCTCTTCCCCAGGAGCTGATGTCACCGCCAACAGAGACAGTCATCACAGCTCCAGGTGTGTTATTTTACCTGTATTCACCTTTGAAAAATATTTATGTAGTGTCCTTCATAAATGTTGTAAAGTACCTTTTTATATTTTTTTCTTTATCTTCCTGTTAAAAATAATGAAATGTTTACTATTCTATATAGAACATCAGAGTTCTTCTGAGGCGTCTGCGGCACCCACACAACCTCATCTGCCACTAAGTGCACCAATAGCTCAAAGTAAGTATTTATGTGTGTATGAACAATAATAATAGCTTTATTTGTATAGCAACTTTAAAAACAATGGTTTACAAAGTGACTTGAAATAAGAAACAGGAGCAAATACCAAATACCAGATACTGATTCAGCAAGTCACATACAAAATCTTGATGATTTCCTGTGTTTTTATTCTTGTCTGACTAGGTCAGCCATCACTTGTCCCCAGCCGTGCCTCTGCTCCACTTACTTCCTATGACCATGACATCAGCCAGTGGAACTGCTCACAGCAGCAGAGGATCTGGATGAAGAGTGAGCTGGAATCCCTGGGTCTCTGGCCAGGCTGCATCCCTGTGCGCAACCCCATGAAGATGCTGTCATTGTGGCGTTCCCCTCCTCAGCCTGAGTTAATCGATAGCATCTCTGAGCTTCCATCCCCCAAGTACTTTCAACTTCACCCCTTTTTTATATGGAAGCCAGAGAATGATAACATAATGGTTAGGCTGAGGAACAATTACACCCTGCCTTGCATAGATGGTTGCGCTCAGGCTCAAGTTGCCTCTGCAGGTGTTGGCAGACCTCGAGTTATCCTCGGACTAACCGGACAGTATTACCTGCTGTCATCCAGGCTGTGCTGCAAAGTTTGCCGGAAAAGGTGGTACGCTGACAACCCGATCTGGCTCGAAAAACTTCCCCAGAGGTTTACAAACCTGTTGCCAGCAGCACTCACATTCAAGAAGGCTATTTGTAAGTCAGTAATGCATGAGCTACGACGGACGGGCCACTCTCCCTCTGACATGGCTAAGCAGCTCATGGAGATGATGCACCTGAAGTATGAACGCGCTAACCTGGCTTACCTCCTCAGCTGCCAAACTATCATCGATGGTGAAGCAGGGAAGTTTGGCCAAAGAACAATAACACAGTTCATTCGACAGGGAACAAATCCAGCTCCCTTTGGCGAGTATGGAGATTCAGATGGCTGGAACGGGATCTCTGTCTCTTCACACTACCTGACTGACTGCCTACTCTATGAGTACAAGCACCAGGAGGGAGCGATCAGAACACTCATGCAGGGCACCTTTGGGCAGGCTTTCCACTCAGATCACACCCGCAAAGTGGCCAGGAAGGTCACTTTCGTATCTGGGACCATGTCATCCTATGCAGTGATGAACGAGCACTGGATGATCCTCTCTTGGGCAATGGTGCAGTCTGAGACGGAGAGATCCCTGAAGCCCCTGTACAAGGGACTGGCAAACCGCTACAGCGCTGCAGGCATCCAAAAGGCGCAATACCAGTGGGTTGACAGGTAATCATTTTTTTTTTTGCTTTTTTATAATATACATTTTATTATTGATGAACGTGAATAGCCCATATTCGTAACTTACATCTCCCTTTATCATACATATTAACAGTTTGATGAAGGACTTTCGCACACAATTATAATAGGTGTTTTTATTAATACAAATATTATTGTCATGGCTGAATGCATTTGAGTACACAAAGTGATAAGACTGTTTTAACAATTCATTGATATACTTTGTTTTGTTTCTTTTAGGGATTGCTGTGCATCCTTCAAGGTGGCAGAATCCTTAGCAGGAGAGCATCTGAGCTGGGAGGCGTGGAGAACAACTGATGCCATTGTTTCTGTAGCCACTCATGGGAACCTGCTGAATGCATGTGCTTCAAGGTCTGACTTCAACCAAGATATAACTATCAAGTTGGACTTGTTCCACTGCATGAGACGTCTCCTCCGTGAGTGTGTTACAGAGCATCATGCTCTTTACAGCTCATTTGCTCAATTCTTGTCCGCTGCTTTTTCTGTGGTGGATCAAGAAGACCTGCAGAGGCTGAAGGATGCATACACATTTTGCAACATCCAACCGTGCAACCCCACCAAACAACATATCCGTCAACACTGCCGTATCCAGATTCCCAAGCCCGAAGAGCTGGTCCAGAGACTGGAGGGAGTTTTCCAGCATTTCCACCTTGCCACAGACCCAAATGGTGCTCCTCTGTTCAAGCCCTCCATGCTGAAGATCTGGCGGATTCAGCGTGTGCACATCCTGCGAGGCTGCCTGAGTGATCCAGAGGTGGAAGGTCGGATCCTGTACAGGTATGGAGGCACAATACAGCTGAACCACATTCAGGGTGATGGAGCTAAAGTACCTGTTTGGATCCCCATCAGAGGCACATCACAACAGGAGAGGTACCACTTTCACCAGGCAAAGTGGGTCACGGGAACACGGGTTTCCTCTGAGCTTTTTCAAACTCAGGGGATGACGGGGGTTGCACGGTGGAACTACCAGCGCCTGGTAGATTTAAAGCAGCCAGGGGTTTGCCTCCCAGCTGTTTTTGACCCCGCATTGATGGCAGACCTCAATGCGGTCTCTCACCAGGTGTTGGGCCACAGGAAGTATCCTGCCTTCCATCCCTCCGGCAGAGACACAGGAGAGAGGTTTGGCCTGGAGTATTTGGAGCCTGGTTGCCGTCCAGTCCCTTTGGATTGGGAGAAACACAGGAGCAAGCCAGACTCCCAGGTCATCACTCCACCTCCTCAAACCTGCCCACCCACCGACCAGTCCGGGCTTCCTCCAGCATCCTCTATGGTTCCAGCAAAGCTGTTCCAGTTTTCAGCATGGCAGCCAGCTGATCTTGGAGGTGAACAAGATCTGATGGCAGCTCCCAAGCCTGAAATAGAGCCAGGTAAGCACTTGACAAAGTAGTGGCAAAAGTCAGCAGCAGCACTTATATTATGAATAAAACAATGTTATTACTAAATTATTATTTTCTTTTTTAAATAGCCGTATCAGTGTTTTATATTTATATATTTCTTAGAGATGTGACAACAAAGGGATCTTATTTACTAATTTCACCTGACCTGTACACTTATTGTCTTTTGTGGTTATAGGAACCACAAGCCCGCCGCCTTTGCCTCTGCTGACATCACCGACTGCAGCTCGCACTGGACCTGTCAAGTCCGGTGGGAGAACATTCGTGCTGGACCACAAGCGCTGGCCAGCACCTATGAAGCAATGCATCGACAACATCCTCACAAAATATCACGGACAAAAGGACATGCTGAAGCTTGTGGACCAGGATTATGCCACCCTGGTTCACAACTCAGCCAAAGATCCCAATAGCTTGCTCCACCCAACAACAAAGCTACATATAGCACAGTATGTAAAGCACCTGAGCAAGCTATTGAACACCAGCTCATCTTTGAACACTACACCAGAACGGCTTCAAGACAGGCAGCAACTGTTGTATGCGCTGACAGAGGGGAGTCAGACTACAAGTGTGCCAGTTGTCACAATGCCTGTTGAAGTCACCAAACCACCTTCACCCGTTCAGACTGTAGAACCCATCACACAGGAGTCCCTTGAAAAAATGGTTCAAGGCATAATGGCAGTACAACAGCCACACACAAAAAAAAAACCTGTCTTTCCTGTGGCCAGCCAAAGTCCAGGTATGAAAATGATGGTTCATCAGTCCATTTCTTGTATCAGCAAGGGCCTGTCAGATATGTCTACTGCTCCACCAAGGTTTTCAAAACATACGGTGCTGAAGGTCTGATAGGCCCTAGGACGGAATTCAGGGATTTTGCTGGGACAGAGTTCTTCCAGCGGGAACTGGATGCCACAAAAAAAAAGGTGGAGGAGAAAGTGGAGAAGAAGAGGAAAAGAACCGACACAGAGCCGACAGGTCGCAAGTGCCGGTTCTGTCGGCTGGAACTAAAGCAGGGCCCCAGCAGTCCACATGTCCACACAGGCTTCCCTGGACTTGCTGGGAAATACATATACTGCCCTGCCAAAGTACTGTCCATCTACGAAACACAGGGCATGCAGATGGAGATGACCTGGAAAGACTTCTGCCAGTCTCCATTTTATGAAATGGAAAAGAAGAGATGGGAGGTTGAAAAGAGAAAATAAGGGGGTATGTACATATCTTTTGTCCATTTTAATTTACTGTTAAGAGTTCAAATTAAAGTAATATTTTAATCAGTTTACATTTCTGTCTTTAATATAGGCCTCTTTTGGACTCCCATCTGTTCTTTCATCTCCACTGCAAATGATGTCATGACCGGATGGACAGCGGCCCTAGATTCCTCAACAAGCTGGACGATATCTCTTCCACCCCCCTGGATCTTGCTGTCATTTGTTCACTTACATCTATCTATAATAATAATAATAATAATAATTGATTGGATTTATATAGCGCTTTTCAAGGTACTCAAAGCGCTTTACAGGGTTCCAGGTTCAATTCGTTCACACACAGTCATACCGGTGGTGGTAAACTACGATAGTAGCCACAGACTGACAGAAGCGAGGCTGCCATTCCGCGCCATCGGCCCCTCCGACCACCACCTCAAACATACAGCAGTCATACACATTCACACGAGGCAAGGTGGGTGAAGTGTCTTGCCCAGGGACACAACGACCATGACACAAGTGGCCGGGCCATAAAGCAAGAAACATCTGTCTGTCTATCTGTCTGTCTGTCTGTGACTCGCATATCTCTCTCACTGTTAGTCAGATCGGCCTGAGCTTCTGGATATGGCTTGCGCACGGCAAAAACGTGTGCATCCTTGATTGATTATGTAGAATTTATCATATTTATATCATGCTGGCGGAGAATACATGCGCACACTGAAGGTCACAGCAACAACGGGCATGAAGCGGCATGAAGTTGTCTCCGGCTAAACCCCGCTTCCCTCTGATTTGAAATGAGTGACGAGCGGGACACACACAGCAGACCTGCTTCCTACGGGCAATACACTAGTTGTTATGATCATGTACTGGACCCAAGAGCAGACAGAGGCAGTTGTGGATATAATAAAAAGGTTTATTTCAACGAGGTGGGGAAGCAGGTGGTGAGTGGGGAAGCCGGGACGGAGAAGCAGGTAGGAAGCTGGAGGTTGTGGTCCGGGTAACTGCAGGCAGAGGAAAAACAGCGTTAGGGTGGTGATCACGAAAAACACGAGACAACGAGATAGAGACGAGGAGAAAACTAGGAGCCAGGCGTGTATAGTTACCACTGTAGTGCATGGTACGATCTGGCAACGACAGCAGGGAAGCCAGAGGTGAAGTAGGTGCGTTGATTGAAGATGCAGACCAGGTGTGCCACGGAACAGAGGGAGTGGGAGTGGCAAAAGGAGGAGGAGCGCACAGCAGCCAGCTGTGATCACCAAAGTACCTCCCCCTCAACGGACGCCTCCAGGCGGCCTAGGCTTGTCCGGGTGAGCCAGGTGAAAGTCCCGGATGAGAGAGGGGTCGAGGATGAGGCCCCGCGAAATCCAGGACCTTTCTTCAGGACCGTAGCCCTCCCTGTCGGCGAGGTATTGATACCCCCTGCCCCGACGACGGATGTCAAGCAACCGCCGGACGGTGAAGGCAGGGTGATTGTCAACCAGACGGGGAGGAGGGGGGGGAACGGCCGGGGGGGAAAGAGGGCTGGTGGAGACTGGCTTCAGTTTGGAGACATGAAAAGTGGGATGGACACGTAGGGATGGAGGTAGCTTGAGTTTGACAGCAGAGGGATTGATAATAGCAATGATGGGGAAGGGGCCAACAAAACGAGGAGTGAGTTTCTTTGAGCCAGTCTGCAGGGGGAGATCTTTAGATGACAGCCATACCAGTTGCCCAACCTGGTAGGCAGTAGCGGGAGCCCTGTGGCGATCCGCAATGCGCCTGTTTTGCTCCGCAGAGCGCAGCAGAGCGGAGCGAGCGCCCTTCCACACCCTGCGACAGCGGCGGAGATGGTGCTGAACGGAGGGGACGGAGATGTTATCCTCCTGAGAGGGAAACAAGGGTGGCTGGTACCCCAGGGAACATTCGAACGGGGACATATTAGTCGCAGCACAGGACATTGAGTTATGGGCATACTCAATCCAGGGTAGGTATTCGCTCCAGGCAGAGGGGTTGCGTGCAGCCACGCAACGCAGAGCGGTCCCAAGGTCCTGGTTTGCCCTTTCCGCCTGCCCATTGGTCTGCGGTGGTATCCGGATGACAGGCTGACCGAGGCCCCTAGCGCCCGGCAGAACGCTTTCCAAACTTGGGAAATGAATTGGGGCCCACGGTCAGAGACGAGATCAGTGGGTATCCCGTGGAGGCGGAAGACATGCTGCACAAGCAGCTGGGCAGTCTCGGTGGCAGAGGGGAGTTTAGGAAGGGCAATGAAGTGAACAGCCTTTGAAAATCTGTCCACAACCGTGAGAATGACTGTGTGGCCTCTTGAGGGAGGAAGACCAGTGACAAAATCCAGGCCAATGTGAGACCAGGGCCGGCCAGGAACCGGAAGGGGACGTAGCAGACCAGCAGGGGGTTGGTGGGAGGACTTGGCCCGAGCACAAACCGTGCAGGCCAGCACAAATGCCCGGGTGTCCGCGTCCATCGCTGGCCACCAAAAATGCCTCTTAAGGAGCGACAGGGTGCGACCCACGCCAGGGTGACAGGCAAAGCGCGATGTGTGACCCCACACCAGCACTTGTGAGCGAACCGAACTGGGGACAAAAAGGCGGTTGGGAGGGCCGTTGCCCGGGTCCGGTTCGATGGCTTGGGCCTCCCGGACGAGGGACTCTATCTCCCAGGTGACAGCAGCCACCTTGAGGCAGGAAGGAGAGAGGATAGTGTCAGGGGGGGCCGGAGTGTTCACAGTGTTAAACTGACCAGATAGGGCGTCAGGCTTGACGTTACGGGACCCGGGCCGGTAGGTGAGGGTGAAATTGAACCGCCCAAAAAAAAGGGACCACCGGGCTTGGCGGGAATTTAATCGCTTAGCTGTCTGGATGTAAGACAAATTCTTGTGGTCGGTCCAAACCACGAACGGCTGTTCTGACCCCTCAAGCCAGTGCCGCCATTCCTCCAACGCCAGTTTCACAGCCAGCAGCTCTCTGTTACCCACATCATAGTTCCGCTCCGCAGGAACCAGCCGGCGAGAGAGAAAGGCGCAGGGATGAATCTTCCCATCAGTGGCAGAGCGCTGGGACAGGACCGCCCCCACTCCAGTGTCAGAAGCATCCACCTCCACAACGAACTGCCTGGAGGGGTCCGGTTGACGCTCTAGAGTTCTAGAGTTTTCAAGGAAACACCATGTAATCATTGTCTGTGACCAAGGATGTTCACTTTCTAGTACAAATTGTGGACTGCTACCACAACCACCTAAATACTGTTGCTAATCATATGAACCAAGTTCGATGATATTGATTCCTTAAATGTGCCAAAGCCTTGCAGTGAAATCAACGGTTAGCACTAAACATTTTGACTGTCGCAGAGCTTGAAATCGCCTTGATAAATGCAGGATGTAATTCAAATGATACAGGGCTCGTCCGGGATTTGAAGCCGGGACCTCTCGCACCCGAAGCCAGAATCATACCCCAAATGGTCAATTGCTTCTCAGAAATGACATATACTTGGATGTGACTTGATGAATATATGACGTGTTCCAATGGGCTAAGGGCTCGTCGGGGATTTGAACCCGGGACCTCTCGCACCCTAAGCGAGAATCATACCCCTAGACCAACGAGCCACAAAAGAGCCATTTCTTTTGGACAAAAACTGAAAATATGTAGAAAGAAGCCAACAAAAAATTGTCAATTGCTTCTCAGAAATTACAAATGCTTGGATTTGACTTGAGAGCCATTAAAAAAACACTCGTCATTGGATTTTTATCTAAACTCTTGGGAAAATGCTATCAACATCTACACTGGCTATGCTTGCTATATGTTAGAGCTGTGTTGAGGAAGTCAGTTTCAACCATGCGGAAAAGAAGACTTTTCATTTCAAAGAAATATGGTTTGGACATGTATCTTGACATTTTTCGATATCAACCGATGTGAAACTATACCTGACCTTCTCTATTGTTATAGCAATGGGAGACAAAACAGTCAAATACCCCAGTGTATAAATGTAAGGTTTTGGCAAAAAGTTCAGTTTATTTTCTCCTCTCTGGGCCTCGTTGGCGCAGTAGGCAGCGCGTCAGTCTCATAATCTGAAGGTCGTGAGTTCGATCCTCACACGGGGCATGTGTTATGCTACATGTATGTCTTATAAAATGTTAATGGATCCAAATGCTGAAACAATAGCAATATTTGTGGACTTTGGTGCGTGCGAGAATCATACCCCTAGACCAACGAGCCGTGAAGAAGCAATGACCATTGGACCAAAACTGCAAAATCTTGATTTGAAGAGGATGGACCAAGCAGATAATTGTAACAGGGAAGAACTTCATTTTTTTGTTTACACAAAAGTAACCCCAACGCTCTAGAGTTCTAGAGTTTTCAAGGGAACACCATGTAATTATTGTCTGTGACCAAGGATGTTCACTTTCTAGTACAAATTGTGGACTGCTACCACAACCACCTAAATACTGTTGCTAATCATATGAACCAAGTTCGATGATATTGATTCCTTAAATGTGCCAAAGCCTTGCAGTGAAATCAACGGTTAGCACTAAACATTTTGACTGTCGCAGAGCTTGAAATCTCCTTGATAAATGCAGGATGTAATTCAAATGATACAGGGCTCGTCCGGGATTTGAAGCCGGGACCTCTCGCACCCGAAGCCAGAATCATACCCCAAATGGTCAATTGCTTCTCAGAAATGACATTAAAGATTATGGTGGGTATTCCCTTCACCAGATTAAAACACCCCTAAATTAATATCAGGACGTTTTCATGTAAATATAGCCTGCCAAGTCTATTTGTTCCTGGTATAAACCTGTTCCACTATAAAGTATATGTGTTCATCGACCCTTACACTTCTACATGGCAAAAAAAGACCAAAAGCTGATTCACACATTTCCCAAAAGGTTTACTTTACACCAAAAACCTTCACACCTTTTATTACCTTAAAGGCTCTGGTTTTAAAGCATGTAACCCTTTGACCCTTGCCTATCTCCAGATCTCCCCCTGTGTTGATCCCCTAATGACCCTTACAATTGTCACTTCTAATTTATCCTAGGTTAAGTCCAACATTCAGACCTTTATCCTTTTCAGAGTAGTTTTTAGAAAAGGAGGAGATTAGAGAATAGGTTTTAATTATTCTGGTGGATGAATACCTCACAATTACCCCTGGCTTCAAAAGACTACCGTTAAGTCCTCACTAAGTTCATACACCTGGATGAGCTAGGCCAATAGATAAATGCAATTCCCCCTTAATTCAAGGAGCGTGTTTATGGGATGTGTATTCTTTTAAATCAGTAGTGTAGCCGTAGTGTAGGTTTGAATTGCTTACCTCAGGAGCGTCGCGATCTCTTTAAAGAAAAAACCCTACTTAGGTCCTTTTTCCCAACAATAATCTAAAAATTCAGGCCAAAGATTTATAACGTTTTTAAGAAATTTTATTCAATCAATATAAAAAGATTATACGTTCACAATATAAAAAGAAAAGATAAAATAAAATGAAAGGAAGGAAAATAAGTCCCTAAACTCCCATTAAAGTGGTTAATATATGTAGAGAAGTATGAGTTCCCTTATGTGTTGTATGTATTTTGTTCACATTGAATTTAGTTCATGAGATCTCCGATTTCCAAAGCTTGTCTACTGTTTTTTCGTTGATCTTTTACAAGAGATCAGGAGTATTCTCATCTTCAGGTTTTTCAAAGCTCCACTGTTTCCACACCCTCCTTTGTTTGACTAGTGGCCGAACTATCCCTATTGGATTTTGCGACACAATAATCAGAAAAAGTAGGATAAACAGCTTATTGGTTGCTCCACTGTTTCCACACCCTCCTTTGTTTGACTAGTGGCCGAACTATCCCTATTGGATTTTGCGACACAATAATCAAAAAAAGTAGGATAAACAGCTTATTGGTTGCTCCACTGTTTCCACACCCTCCTTTGTTTGACTAGTGGCCGAACTATCCCTATTGGATTTTGCGACACAATAATCAAAAAAAGTAGGATAAACAGCTTATTGGTTGATCCACTAGAGATCCTATTTTGGAGCACTATCAAGTTTAAAAGTTTGTCCACTGTCTATACCCCCTACTCAGTCTGAGTGGTGGCCGAATTGTCGAATGAAATGTATATTTGAATATCTTCAAATGCCATTCATTGCAGACTTTGCGACACACAACTCAGGAAAAGTAGGACACAGTCTAAAACCTCAACTCAATGCCATCTAACAACCTGGTTCATCAATTAATTCCTATCAATAACCCAAAGGTTCTCTTACCCAAACTTCTTAGAAAAGAAAAGGCAGAATTGGATCAGAGCTTCTTCCCCTTCTCAAAAGAAAAAATATCTCTTCTAAATTTTTCTAAGTATTTTGCACTCAAAAAGATTCAGAGTGTTTCTTTCGAGTTTTTCTTCTAAGTCTTTTGTCCATGCTAAAAGAACAAAAAAGTGGAACAGTCAAAACTTCCCCAAATAAAAGCAGTCAAAAAGCTCCTTCTTGCTCAAAACCCCGGCCTTAAATAGTCTGAAGACAGAGCGAGTGGGTGTGTGTATTAGGAGGAGAGAGGGTGGGGGTAAAGATGAGGGTGTGTGTGTCCAGCTCAAGGACCCACTGCCCCCCTTGTCTCTCTCTCACCCCTGACCTGTCCCAGGACAAGCCCAGGCATGCCTTTTCAGAGAGGCCTTGTGAATTCACAATTATGTATATATTTCAGGATAAAAACTTGAATACAACACCTTTAGTGATTCTACCTTAATATTAAAGGCCACTTGTTACCTTGCCTGTGTTATTAAAAATATCATACTTTTCCCTACGAAAACAAGAAATATACATTTCACATTCTCCTAGGAACAAGATATGTACAATGAAAAGTTGCAATATTCTTGCCTATCTCAACAACATACTGTATACTTGGATGTGACTTGATGAATATATGACTATTTCCAATGGGCTAAGGGCTCGTCCGGGATTTGAACCCGGGACCTCTCGCACCCTAAGCGAGAATCATACCCCTAGACCAACGAGCCACAAAAGAGCCATTTCTTTTGGACAAAAACTGAAAATATGTAGAAAGAAGCCAACAAAAAATTGTCAATTGCTTCTCAGAAATTACAAATGCTTGGATGTGACTTGAGAGCCATTAAAAAAACACTTGTCATTGGATTTTTATCTAAACTCTTGGGAAAATGCTATCAACATCTACACTGGCTATGCTTGCTATATGTTAGAGCTGTGTTGAGGAAGTCAGTTTCAACCATGCGGAAAAGAAGACTTTTCATTTCAAAGAAATATGGTTTGGACATGTATCTTGACATTTTTCGATATCAACCGATGTGAAACTATACCTGACCTTCTCTATTGTTATAGCAATGGGAGACAAAACAGTCAAATACCCCAGTGTATAAATGTAAGGTTTTGGCAAAAAGTTCAGTTTATTTTCTCCTCTCTGGGCCTCGTTGGCGCAGTAGGCAGCGCGTCAGTCTCATAATCTGAAGGTCGTGAGTTCGATCCTCACACGGGGCATGTGTTATGCTACATGTATGTCTTATAAAATGTTAATGGATCCAAATGCTGAAACAATAGCAATATTTGTGGACTTCGGTGCGTGCGAGAATCATACCCCTAGACCAACGAGCCGTGAAGAAGCAATGACCATTGGACCAAAACTGCAAAATCTTGATTTGAAGAGGATGGACCAAGCAGATAATTGTAACAGGGAAGAACTTCATTTTTTTGTTTACACAAAAGTAACCCCAACGCTCTAGAGTTCTAGAGTTTTCAAGGAAACACCATGTAATCATTGTCTGTGACCAAGGATGTTCACTTTCTAGTACAAATTGTGGACTGCTACCACAACCACCTAAATACTGTTGCTAATCATATGAACCAAGTTCGATGATATTGATTCCTTAAATGTGCCAAAGCCTTGCAGTGAAATCAACGGTTAGCACTAAACATTTTGACTGTCGCAGAGCTTGAAATCGCCTTGATAAATGCAGGATGTAATTCAAATGATACAGGGCTCGTCCGGGATTTGAAGCCGGGACCTCTCGCACCCGAAGCCAGAATCATACCCCAAATGGTCAATTGCTTCTCAGAAATGACATATACTTGGATGTGACTTGATGAATATATGACGTGTTCCAATGGGCTAAGGGCTCGTCGGGGATTTGAACCCGGGACCTCTCGCACCCTAAGCGAGAATCATACCCCTAGACCAACGAGCCACAAAAGAGCCATTTCTTTTGGACAAAAACTGAAAATATGTAGAAAGAAGCCAACAAAAAATTGTCAATTGCTTCTCAGAAATGACAAATGCTTGGATGTGACTTGAGAGCCATTAAAAAAAACACTTGTCATTGGATTTTTATCTAAACTCTTGGGAAAATGCTATCAACATCTACACTGGCTATGCTTGCTATATGTTAGAGCTGTGTTGAGGAAGTCAGTTTCAACCATGCGGAAAAGAAGACTTTTCATTTCAAAGAAATATGGTTTGGACATGTATCTTGACATTTTTCGATATCAACCGATGTGAAACTATACCTGACCTTCTCTATTGTTATAGCAATGGGAGACAAAACAGTCAAATACCCCAGTGTATAAATGTAAGGTTTTGGCAAAAAGTGCAGTTCATTTTTTTCCTCTCTGGGCCTCGTTGGCGCAGTAGGCAGCGCGTCAGTCTCATAATCTGAAGGTCGTGAGTTCGAGCCTCACACGGGGCATGTGTTATGCTACATGTATGTCTTATAAAATGTTAATGGATCCAAATGCTGAAACAATAGCAATATTTGTGGACTTCGGTGCGTGCGAGAATCATACCCCTAGACCAACGAGCCGTGAAGAAGCAATGACCATTGGACCAAAACTGCAAAATCCTGATTTGAAGAGGATGGACCAAGCAGATAATTGTAACAGGGAAGAACTTAATTTTTTTGTTTACACAAAAGTAACCCCAACGCTCTAGAGTTCTAGAGCTTTCAAGGAAACACCATGTAATTATTGTCTGTGACCAAGGATGTTCACTTTCTAGTACAAATTGTGGACTGCTACCACAACCACCTAAATACTGTTGCTAATCATATGAACCAAGTTCGATGATATTGATTCCTTAAATGTGCCAAAGCCTTGCAGTGAAATCAACGGTTAGCACTAAACATTTTGACTGTCGCAGAGCTTGAAATCGCCTTGATAAATGCAGGATGTAATTCAAATGATACAGGGCTCGTCCGGGATTTGAAGCCGGGACCTCTCGCACCCGAAGCCAGAATCATACCCCAAATGGTCAATTGCTTCTCAGAAATGACATATACTTGGATGTGACTTGATGAATATATGACGTGTTCCAATGGGCTAAGGGCTCGTCCGGGATTTGAACCCGGGACCTCTCGCACCCTAAGCGAGAATCATACCCCTAGACCAGGGGTGGCCAACCAGTCAGAGACAAAGAGCCACATTTTTTACTGTGTTACTGCAAAGAGCCACATCGTACACACGGGTACACACAGTGGCGATTCCAGGAAATTTTGACTGGGGGTGGCCAAGGTGGGCCACAGAGTTAAAGTGGGGTGGCCATCGCACCCCTGAATGAATAGCATGTGATATGCTGTACAACCAATTCAAAGATGATTTATAATCCCAAATGCCCAAATCATGTTAGTATCCATTGTAATTTTTGTCAGAAAACTAAACCCCTGAAGGGAGGTCTGGGGCATCCCCCCCCAGAAGATTTTTTTGTGTTTTTAACATGTAATCTAAGCATTCTGGTGCATTCTGGTGACGATAATAAAGGAAAAAGTCAATATTTATTTCAGCTCAGATGAATAGTAAAATTAGCAAGACAACATAACTTGCTGGCAGCCAGATGCCTAACAACTGGACAGAGGGACGGATGACCACTAGCTTTTGACCAAATATCTTGCTAAAAAAATAAACCTTTATTTATGAATGTCTGCCCTTGCTAAGAACATGTTACACTCGCTAACTACAAACTTTAATTTTTTTATTCAGATTTCAAAAATCTGCTGGGACACGTGCCTATACACATGCATGGGTGGCACGCATGTCACAAGCACACTTATGCTGTTTTCAAGACCTTTGCTGACCAGAGACCAGTTCTAGTGGCCACAGTCCTACCATTAATTTAGTAATTGAAAAAAATATGAAAAAAATACATATCATCTCTGAACTAGGATACATTTCAGGAAAAAAATGTAATTAAAAAAAATAAATAAAAATAAAAAATAACATTTGAACTGGGGGGGGGGGGGGGCACTGGGGTGGCCAGTAAGATTTCAGGGGGGGGGGGGGCGTTTTTATTTTCGCGGGGAGCTTGCACAAGCATGCACAAGCATTATTTATTAAAAAAACAAAAAAAAAAAAAAAACAGGGGGCCCCACACTAGGACTTGAAACGGGCCCCCAGATCGTTAACGCCGCCCCTGTGATAATGACAGGACTGGACTAAAGACGACAGGGCAGTCATTTTCAACAATGAACATTGTGTGCACTGCCTCACACACAAACTCTCAGTTCAACCAAGTCCACAAATAAAAATATAACAATTTAAAATAGCGTTTTTCTCTTACTATGCATGTTGCTTTGTGGGACTTACTTTTAGCATGGAGAGAGCTGAAGTGGCGCTGAAGATTTGAAGCCTTGAAATGCGCAAATGACACCTGGCATATAAGGCAGAATGGCCTGCCATAACGTTCAACAAAAAATATAAACTCTCCCACTCTGTTTCGGAGCGAACTTGACACAAATAGTTTACTCACGGAAAACCTCCCTCCAAGCTGAGCGGGCAGTTTTATGTTGCGTCCGCACCAAACGTTTGCGAACATTATGTTGCGTCCTCAATTAAACATTTGCGAACAGGCATACACATAGGGCCTACACATTAATAAAATAAAAAATGAAATAATAGACAACATGTAAAACGAACGTAAGAGCCGCATGAAACGTTTGCGAACATGCACACACATACGCCCACACAGAAAAAAAAGTATAAAAAAAAAAAAAAAAAAATTATAATCACATAATTTGATATGAACTGAAGAGCCGCACGAAGCTGGGCATAGAGCCGCATGCGGCTCGCGAGCCGCGGGTTGGCCACCCCTGCCCTAGACCAACGAGCCACAAAAGAGCCATTTCTTTTGGACAAAAACTGAAAATATGTAGAAAGAAGCCAACAAAAAATTGTCAATTGCTTCTCAGAAATTACAAATGCTTGGATGTGACTTGAGAGCCATTAAAAAAACACTTGTCATTGGATTTTTATCTAAACTCTTGGGAAAATGCTATCAACATCTACACTGGCTATGCTTGCTATATGTTAGAGCTGTGTTGAGGAAGTCAGTTTCAACCATGCGGAAAAGAAGACTTTTCATTTCAAAGAAATATGGTTTGGACATGTATCTTGACATTTTTCGATATCAACCGATGTGAAACTATACCTGACCTTCTCTATTGTTATAGCAATGGGAGACAAAACAGTCAAATACCCCAGTGTATAAATGTAAGGTTTTGGCGAAAAGTGCAGTTCATTTTTTTCCTCTCTGGGCCTCGTTGGCGCAGTAGGCAGCGCGTCAGTCTCATAATCTGAAGGTCGTGAGTTTGAGCCTCACACGGGGCATGTGTTATGCTACATGTATGTCTTATAAAATGTTAATGGATCCAAATGCTGAAACAATAGCAATATTTGTGGACTTCGGTGCGTGCGAGAATCATACCCCTAGACCAACGAGCCGTGAAGAAGCAATGACCATTGGACCAAAACTGCAAAATCTTGATTTGAAGAGGATGGACCAAGCAGATAATTGTAACAGGGAAGAACTTCCTTTTTTTGTTTACACAAAAGTAACCCCAACGCTCTAGAGTTCTAGAGTTTTCAAGGAAACACCATGTAATTATTGTCTGTGACCAAGGATGTTCACTTTCTAGTACAAATTGTGGACTGCTACCACAACCACCTAAATACTGTTGCTAATCATATGAACCAAGTTCGATGATATTGATTCCTTAAATGTGCCAAAGCCTTGCAGTGAAATCAACGGTTAGCACTAAACATTTTGACTGTCGCAGAGCTTGAAATCGCCTTGATAAATGCAGGATGTAATTCAAATGATACAGGGCTCGTCCGGGATTTGAAGCCGGGACCTCTCGCACCCGAAGCCAGAATCATACCCCAAATGGTCAATTGCTTCTCAGAAATGACATATACTTGGATGTGACTTGATGAATATATGACGTGTTCCAATGGGCTAAGGGCTCGTCCGGGATATGAACCCGGGACCTCTCGCACCCTAAGCGAGAATCATACCCCTAGACCAACGAGCCACAAAAGAGCCATTTCTTTTGGACAAAAACTGAAAATATGTAGAAAGAAGCCAACAAAAAATTGTCAATTGCTTCTCAGAAATTACAAATGCTTGGATGTGACTTGAGAGCCATTAAAAAAACACTTGTCATTGGATTTTTATCTAAACTCTTGGGAAAATGCTATCAACATCTACACTGGCTATGCTTGCTATATGTTAGAGCTGTGTTGAGGAAGTCAGTTTCAACCATGCGGAAAAGAAGACTTTTCATTTCAAAGAAATATGGTTTGGACATGTATCTTGACATTTTTCGATATCAACCGATGTGAAACTATACCTGACCTTCTCTATTGTTATAGCAATGGGAGACAAAACAGTCAAATACCCCAGTGTATAAATGTAAGGTTTTGGCAAAAAGTGCAGTTTATTTTTTTCCTCTCTGGGCCTCGTTGGCGCAGTAGGCAGCGCGTCAGTCTCATAATCTGAAGGTCGTGAGTTCGAGCCATTCATTCATTTTCCTTTATTTAACCTCGAAAGATCAATTGAGGGGTGACCCTCTTTTACAATGACGTCGAGTTTGTACAGATACACAATATACAATGAGAATACATAACAAGTTTACACACACACACACACACACACACAGACAACAACAATTTAAAACATTCAGATCAATTGAATGAGAGACATAATAGCCTAATTAAAACAGTTACAAGTGTAGAGGGGCTGATTCAAAATAATAATTTTAAATTGGTTAACAGTTATGAGTGCATTTATTTTAATTGTATGTTGTAGGCTGTTCCAGGAGTCAGGGGCACTATGGCTAAAAGCGGTTTTACCAAGCTCAGACCGGGCATAAGGGACATATAACATGAGCATGTCAGTTGAGCGGGTTTGATAAAGCCCATCTGAAATAAGCAGCATTTCTGTCAAATATAGTGGTAGCTTTCCAGTCAGAGCTTTATATATAAAAATATGCCAATGTGCATCACGTCTCTCCTCAAGGGAGGACCACCCAACCTTTTCATATAAAACACAATGGTGTGTATCATAAGCATCTCCTGTAATGAATCTCAAAGCAGAGTGAAATACAGAGTCTAGGAGTTTAAGGCATGAACGAGATGCATGCCGATAAACCACATCACCGTAATCAAGGACAGACATAAAAACTGCCTCAATAATCCTTTTCCTACTGAACAACGGGAAGGTGGCTTTATTCCTATAAAAATAGCCAATCTTTTGTCGGAGACGACAGACAAGATTTTTTATGTGAAATGTAAAAGAGAGTTTTTCATCTATCCAGATGCCAAGATATTTATATTCAGTGAATCTTTCAATATGAGATCCATTATTTGTGTGAATAATAAGATCATTAAAATGTGTAATTCTTGCTCTGGAAAAGCACATATATTTTGTTTTTTCTATATTAAGGACAAGCCTGAGATCCACTAGACAGTTCTGCAGGGTGTTAAAAGAGCTCTGTAGGTTCTGAACAGATTGTTGCACTGAATCAGAAATGCAATACAGTACAGTGTCGTCCGCATACAAATGGGCATGGCAGTTTTGTAGTGATGAAACAATGTTATTGATGTAAATTGTGAATAGGACTGGACCTAAAATTGAGCCCTGCGGAACACCATTTGTAACTGTTAAAAACTCAGTTTGGTAGCTTCCCAGCTTAACTGACTGCTGTCTATCAGAGAGATAGTCCCTAAACCAGCTACATGTAGAATAATCAAAACCAATTTCATGCAGCCTCTCTAAAAGCAAATGGTGATCTAAAGTATCAAAAGCTTTTGACAGATCAACAAAAAGTGCTGCACAGTGCATTTTTTTATCGATAGCTGTAACAATGTTGTCTAAGACCAAAGTGACAGCAGATACAGCACTGTGGCCTGCCCTAAAACCAGATTGAAATGGACTCAAAATGGAAGCACTGGATAAAAAGGATTTCAACTGAGTATTAATGACTGATTCTAGAATTTTTGCCAGGCATGGGAGTTTGGAAATTGGCCTGTAATTGTTAAGATCACTTTTGTCACCCCCTTTATGTAATGGAATGACGTGAGCTTTTTTCCAGACTTTAGGAATAATACCAGAGGAGATGGAAAGATTAAAAATATGGGTTATTTGTTTTGATATGATAAGTGCAGAGAGATTTATTGAAAATGGGTCCAAATTGTCCTCTCCCATGTACTTCCTGGGGTTGATGGCAAGAAGCGCATCTACAACAATACTTGTTGGGACTTGAACAAGGCTGAAAAGAGGAGTTTTAGAGACAGGTGGTATGCTATTTTTATTTCTCGTGGTGGTAGGCGTAGAAGGCGTAGATACTCCATTGTGAAAGAGTTTACCAGCAGCTATAAAGTGTTTATTGAAAGCTAAACCAATTTCTTTCTGATCATTTAAAATCTGATCATTTATTTTTAACTGACTGGGAACAGTGCTAGAATTATTTTTGTTATAATTCACAGCCTTCCAAAATAGTGCAGGGTTGGAGTAGCAGTTTGAAATTAGTTCAAGGTAGTAGTCTGATTTAGCTATCCTAACCATGGATATGCACCTATTTCTGATTTGTCTGAAAGCAGTCCACTTGGAGTTTTCACCAGAGCGTCTAGCTAGGGACCATGCTTTATTTCTCTCTGCAAATATATCGGACAATTCATTTGTGAACCAGGGGTTTGATCTATTTTTTACTCTGTGCTTTTTAAGGGGTGCATGTTTGTTCAAAATGGAGGAGAAAGTATTGGTGAAAAATTCTAAGGCCAATTCCACATCAGATATTTCACTTGTGAGATGAATGTCACTTTGATAGAGTTCATTTAAAAATGCTTGCTCGTTAAAACCTTTAAAATTACGCTTAATGATGATTTTGGGTTGAGATTTTTTAAGATGAATACTTCTGATACAGGCCACCGGGCAGTGATCACTGATTCCAAGCTCAAAGACACCAGCAGAAACTATTTTATTGCTTTGATTTGATAATATTAAATCGATCAAAGTTGATTTTGCTGGGTTTTTTAGATTTGGTCTTGTGGGCTCAGTTATTATTTGTGTAAGATTTAGGTTGCTACATATTTCTTTAAAAGGTTCAGAGGCACCAGAAAGCCAGTCAATGTTAAAATCACCCATCATGATGACCTCTCTATTTACATATGGAGAGATTAAATGTGCTAGCTCACTCAAGGAGCTATTTACTGCTGAAGGGGGCCTGTACACACCAATTACAATAACACAATCATTTAACGATAAAGACAATTCCAAAGCAATAAATTCAAAGCAGCTTCGAACAGAGACAGCATGTAGTAATGATACAGAATAATGTGATTTAACATAGACAGCCACTCCCCCACCCCGTGTGGTCCTGTCTATTCTGAATAAACTATAATCATTTATTGCCACCATAGAGTCATGTGTACTGCTCTTCAACCATGATTCAGTCAGAACCAAGACATCTGGGTCAGCCTGAGATACTAAGATGTTAACATGGTCTAATTTATTGTGCTGAAGCAAACTTCTTATGTTTAAGTGAAGAAAACCCAAACCCTTTCTTGTTTTGAGGATGTTTGGTGAGTTTAGCTTTGATATGCTCATGTCCAGGTTATCAACAGCGGGGTGGTCCAACACAATTGACCTATTACACATAATAGGTACATTTTTCAAGTTACTTGTAATCCCAAGTGGTCTGTGGCGTGACCTGTAAAATCTATAAGGGGGGATTAATGATGATCTGACATACAGGGATTGGGTGAGTTTTTATAGGAATGGATGTTCCAGGCCTGGAGGGGGCGCTAGATGCATGGGGACTAGTGGTCATGGAGGCTGTGTCACGTGAGCTAACTACCTCTTGACTGACCAGGTGTGGAGATAGTCAATCCTCACACGGGGCATGTGTTATGCTACATGTATGTCTTATAAAATGTTAATGGATCCAAATGCTGAAACAATAGCAATATTTGTGGACTTCGGTGCGTGCGAGAATCATACCCCTAGACCAACGAGCCGTGAAGAAGCAATGACCATTGGACCAAAACTGCAAAATCTTGATTTGAAGAGGATGGACCAAGCAGATAATTGTAACAGGGAAGAACTTCATTTTTTTGTTTACACAAAAGTAACCCCAACGCTCTAGAGTTCTAGAGTTTTCAAGGAAACACCATGTAATTATTGTCTGTGACCAAGGATGTTCACTTTCTAGTACAAATTGTGGACTGCTACCACAACCACCTAAATACTGTTGCTAATCATATGAACCAAGTTCGATGATATTGATTCCTTAAATGTGCCAAAGCCTTGCAGTGAAATCAACGGTTAGCACTAAACATTTTGACTGTCGCAGAGCTTGAAATCGCCTTGATAAATGCAGGATGTAATTCAAATGATACAGGGCTCGTCCGGGATTTGAAGCCGGGACCTCTCGCACCCGAAGCCAGAATCATACCCCAAATGGTCAATTGCTTCTCAGAAATGACATATACTTGGATGTGACTTGATGAATATATGACGTGTTCCAATGGGCTAAGGGCTCGTCCGGGATTTGAACCCGGGACCTCTCGCACCCTAAGCGAGAATCATACCCCTAGACCAACGAGCCACAAAAGAGCCATTTCTTTTGGACAAAAACTGAAAATATGTAGAAAGAAGCCAACAAAAAATTGTCAATTGCTTCTCAGAAATTACAAATGCTTGGATGTGACTTGAGAGCCATTAAAAAAACACTTGTCATTGGATTTTTATCTAAACTCTTGGGAAAATGCTATCAACATCTACACTGGCTATGCTTGCTATATGTTAGAGCTGTGTTGAGGACGTCAGTTTCAACCATGCGGAAAAGAAGACTTTTCATTTCAAAGAAATATGGTTTGGACATGTATCTTGACATTTTTCGATATCAACCGATGTGAAACTATACCTGACCTTCTCTATTGTTATAGCAATGGGAGACAAAACAGTCAAATACCCCAGTGTATAAATGTAAGGTTTTGGCAAAAAGTGCAGTTCATTTTTTTCCTCTCTGGGCCTCGTTGGCGCAGTAGGCAGCGCGTCAGTCTCATAATCTGAAGGTCGTGAGTTCGAGCCTCACACGGGGCATGTGTTATGCTACATGTATGTCTTATAAAATGTTAATGGATCCAAATGCTGAAACAATAGCAATATTTGTGGACTTCGGTGCGTGCGAGAATCATACCCCTAGACCAACGAGCCGTGAAGAAGCAATGACCATTGGACCAAAACTGCAAAATCTTGATTTGAAGAGGATGGACCAAGCAGATAATTGTAACAGGGAAGAACTTCATTTTTTTGTTTACACAAAAGTAACCCCAACGCTCTAGAGTTCTAGAGTTTTCAAGGAAACACCATGTAATTATTGTCTGTGACCAAGGATGTTCACTTTCTAGTACAAA